>DWGW01001683.1:0-10885 GCA_018247775.1 Udranomia orcinus
GAATCATCTGCAGTTTATTTTTCCGTTTTCTCCTCCAAAACAATCTCAATTTCCTCTAAACGAATATTATTAATAAAGACTTATTTTATAGACTTTGGTTATATCATAGTATCTCTAAAAAATTATTAACCTAATAAAAACTTCATAATTTTCTGTTTTGGGAAATGAATAAGAATAAGTTAAGAGTGTTACAGAAACAAATTATTTATTTTGATATTAATGACAAGGTCTTTTTCATTTTATATTACATTTTAATAATTTATCTTACGACTAAAATAACAATAAATGTTACAATTAAAAGCATAAAGTTATTATACCTTCACCGACCTTGAGCGCAATTCAAATCTGGTTTACAAGTAACCTATTTATTACTAAATTGTTTCGCTATTTTTTATGTACAGTAGCTTATATTATAGACTATTGATACTTTTTGGTGTAAATACAAACATTTGTGACTAAGGAATCGCAAACATCTAATCCAATAGAACATAACAGTGAGGATTTGAAATTGTAACACAAAGATCGCGGGTTTGAAACCCAACCATAGTAAAAATTTAAAAATAAGATTGAATATAAAACCTATAGTAAATTGTGTTATAAAAACATTGGGTTAGTTTTCATTGGATTAAAACGTTGCATCATTTGTTTAGTTATAACGTTAATAACGCTCAAGATATGTGAAGGGAATCAAGTATACTTTTTCGCTAGTTAAAACACAGCACCATATACACTCCTATTTTTTAATTACCACAAAAAAAAATATGTCGGATATGCGAAAATTTCAAATTATAATTAATTTATAACTTCCTCAATTTAAAGTAAATAAATTGCACATTTGCAATATCTTAACTATTCCGCATTGCCCAGCAAAATTTTTTGGTAATTAAAAAATTGTGGTGTATAATATTATAAATACTAAGGCACTTCCATACGACCACATATGTATCACAATGTGCTGTCATCAAGATAAGAGACGACTAAATAATTTTATAAAGCATGACAATACATAATATTCTTTCATTGTTACAATTGAAAAAGTATCATAAAATATAGACAAGGCGTTTCCTGATACCCTGATTAGACAAAAAATAAGCCAAGGTATTACAATCAAATCATCATATATGTTTCAAATACAAATGAAATTTCAAATATATTTGTATATATCTATATATCATACAAAAAACAAGTAGTAAATAAATATTTTCTTGATATTTATTTATATTGGGATATGTGCTATTTTTTATATCTAAGGTTAAAGATAAGAAAGCATGCGGACCACCGCCGATCGCCGATTGACCTGTGCAACATCAAGAATGTTGGAGCCAATAACTTGTCGGTTTTTAAGGAGAGTCCCATATCGTCGTGCTCAGGGAATACCTCAGAAGAAAGCTCAAGCCATATCTTACAGCACCTGTAAGATATGGCTTGAGCTTTCAAAAAGGACTGAGCAGGACCGCCAAGGGTCCGGCTGAATACCATACTAGAACAGAAAAAAAACATTTGGAGTTCACAATACCTACGCAGGCATTTAGTGTTCTAAAATAGGTATCTTAAATAATATAGAAAGTCACATAATTTGTAATCACATGCCACGAGTAACAAAACATATAGGTACTACATTTGTACTATGTGAAATTCTCACTAAATTTATCTCAATATTAGTCAAATCCATTACATACTAATGATACACTTAAGGTAAATAAATTTATATATTATAATTCATTTATAAAAATCACATTGTAAATAAAATTCATAAAGTCGAAAAGTATCTTTTCAACCGGCAGAGGTAACTCGAATACGTTAATTTACATAATACTTTTAAAATCACACAATTGTCAACAAAATATGGCGTTGATTTTGAACTCATTTATCATATTCTGTATACGATGTTACCAATTTGTAAACAGTCAAATTATGCCATAGAGACGTTGTTTGTTCATTGAGTTAAAATTTCATGTTAACGCCCAGCCACAAAAATATATGTGAATAAAGATAGAGCGAGATCTTTTGGATCCTTTAGCCGTTCCGGTTTTAGAGTCTGAATACTTATTCGAATTTGTACTCCAATTTAATCTAGAGATTTCTGCTACTTTTATTATTTATGTTTTATTATTGGTGTCATTGGTCTGTTGTCATCAGCGGAGTTTCATATTTGTGTGCCACTTCAAAATAAGCAAAAACGTCTCCAAGGCGATTCGACTGTTATCTTCTATCACGTGCCATTACTAGAACCCGATTTAACGTCAGTCTCCGTATTATAATCTACAGAACTTTTACAATCCAAGTAGTCCGTATCCCTCAGCTGCCGTTTGATGAGCAAATGCGGGGTCTTTCTCACGTGTCTCTCTTTTAGACATTTGGGCACCATTTCCTTCCGTTCCATCATGTACTGAACTACTACTCTTTCGAAAAATAGCGCGATAACAAAATTGAAGGACGCCAGCGCCAATACTATGTAGGACATTAGATTGTCCTTGGGCATCTTCAGCTGGAGGAATTGCGCCAACCACTCGGCGGGCGAGAGAGTTATGTATATACAAATAGCCGTCATAATCAGTATACTGACCATCAGGTGCTTGTTAGTGACGACAGATCGCCTGTACGGTGCGCCGTGGCTGAACACGATCGCCATCGTGATATACTGGAACGTGGAAACGGTGAACACGGCATAATTCTCCCAGCATTCGTTCGCCTCCTCGCCTTCGTAAGTGTGTCTCACGTACCACGGAAACAGAGCGATCGCGTAGTAACTCAGATACTGCGCGACGGCGACGAGCAGCAGCTGACCGACCAGCGACACCAGCGGCGGCAGGCCGAGCAGCGACGTCAACGGCGGCACGTCGCACAGCTCACCGGGGTGCGCGTCCGTCATGCCGAAGAAGAAGGCGAAGTTGACGATCAGCGCGACGTCGACGAACAGGAACTGGAAGTCGGTCAGGTTGGAGTCGAAGTAGTAGAGCAGCGCGACGGAGAAGAACTCGGTGAGCGAGTAGGCGATCATGAACTTGAAGACGCCGAAGCTGGTGGCGAGCGCGGCGCGGCTGTGGCGCAGCACGGCGGCGGCGGCGGCCACGTCGGGCGCCCAGTGGCGGCGCAGCGCGCATGCCTCCCACAGCGACGACTGCGCCGCGCGCGACCGCGCCGCGCTCGTCTCGTCCTCCACGTACGGGTCGCTGCACACTGCGCGCGTGACGCACTCGATTACTATACGATTCTATAGAAATACGTGAACATATACAGATGGCAAAAAAGTACATTACATTTAAAAGGGCAGTCATGTGAAGAAATCACAATTGGGGGAAAATTCAAAAACATACGTAATGTATGCAGTACAAAATTTCATTATGTTGAAATACAATAAATATGTCGAGTGATTGATTGGTATTGCATTGTTTATATATTCGTATTTAATGTTAGTTGAAATTGACTACGCGATTGCTATAGCTGAAGGAGAGAGCGTGCACGTGTGTGTATATAATATGTTTGTTGGTGTGCGGTGGTGCGTGTACTGACTGAGCGCGGGCGTGTCGTCGGCGGCGAGCAGGCGCTTGAGCGCGGGATGGCGCAGCAGCAGGTTGCCGGCCAGCGCCAGCAGCGCGGCCGCGTCGTGCGCCGCCGCCAGCAGCGCCAGCCGGCACGCGCGCTTCGCGAACGCCGCCACCACGCTCTCCGGCAGGTGCCTGCGGACAACGTATTTTAACATCACATAATATCCTTGTACGAGATTGAATGGTACCCGCGTGCAATATATTATTATTATAATAAACATCCAGTTTCATACACAACAAGGATAGTTAATAAAGAGATTCTACTTCGATTCTGTATGTCCGCAAGAGTAGCAACACATCTAACTCCGACATGAATGATAAACATCGACTTACGTGGAGCTGAGAAAAACGTCGGCGAGATGCAACAAACGGGTCTTGTAGCGCGTGGCGAACATCTCGGGCTCGAACATGGCGTACAGTCGGTCGTAGATGTCCTGGTAGTCCACGTTGTGCCGCCGCACCAGCTCCAGCACGCCCTGCAGCGCCAGGATACTTATTTGACCACCTGTAGGAGAAATAATACAATCCTATGTCAATATAATAACGCACCTTACTTAACTACGTTGGCTGTCGCAACTAAGTTAGAATGTGTAGTTAAATGTCTCTCCTATACCACGACATTCCAACTAGAAGACACTACCGTGAATAGGAATTACTGTGATAAAGCAGAAAAAATTAAATTATCAAAGGTCTGCAACCTTTAAAATTCTTGACAACCTGTATATAAGGAAAATATGATTGAAACGTGGTGAACACGTTATCGATACAAGAGGGCGAGCACTGACCGGCGTCGAGGCTGTCGCACAGCATGTCGGTGGCGAGGTGCGGCTTGCTGAGCAGCGGCATGAGGCGCTCGACGAGCAGCAGCAGCGCGCGGCGGTGCGTGCGCGGCTCGGCGCACAGCGGCCACTGGCACGCGAAGCCCCAGCACCGGTTGGCGTAGCGCCGGCACACCGCCGGGTTGTACGGGAACTTGCTCTTGCCTGACGATCACCGACGTATTCAGTGTGTGTTCGTGTGCATACAGTGTCAGACGACAACGTTAGTTCAAATCTACACACTATGGCATTTTTTTTGTTAATCTAAATAAATTATAGCTGCGACCCTTTAATGTCCCACTGCTGAGCGTGGGTCCCTTCCCACAACTCTTGGATCAGAAGAAATTTAATTATAGGTTTTTCAATATTAACATACAACTCTCAACAAGTGAAAATGTCCCAATAGTGTAAATAAATATTCCGAATAGCATATTTTCTCAATATGAGACCAACATGTTATTGATAAATAAAAATTAAAAATTGTGGTAGGCCAATTTCATTTGTCTCCCAGCCATAACAAATTCTCTTATAAGGTAGTACAATATCCAAACTAATTATATTTTTAAAAGGGAAAATATATTGACAATAGAATTACAACATCAATACAATATAAAATTGTGTGGACCAATTCATTTAAACTTTTCTTTTTTTATTGAAAATTTGATTGCTTTTGACCTCAATCTTGCCTGATGGGAAGCAACAATGAGATCTATGGTGGTGCACGCAAACTCAAATAATGCCTGTTCTCACATGTTCACAATTTTGTTTAAAATATACTTAACAAAATATTTACATACCTTCAATAGAACAAAGCAATTTTAGCTCTGCCTCCTCAGGAGCTCGGGTTTTAACCTTAGTCTTGGATTCCACTGGAATTTCTGCCACTAACAACTTGTCCAACAGCTCTAGGTAGTTTTGCATGTAGAATTGTGAGGGTGACCTAGAAACATATTTAACACTGAATAGATAAAACAGACAGGTTTATACTTTATCAAATTCGTTATATTCTGCCTAATTGAGCCATGCACCGTTTTGTAAACTCATAAAATTAAAGTGAATTTTGTCATAAAAAAAATTAAGGTAAGATCCAAATCTTACTTCTTATAAGCTATAGTGGAGAGTACTTTGAGTCCATATTGTTGTAAATCTTTGTATTCAGTAAACTCTTGGAAGCGGGCGATAGAAGTTGTCATGGATACCTCGGAGTCAAGTAAACCAATAAATATATTCTGTAACAAAACATTAAATTGCATTACCAGAAGATAATTAAAAAACATACAATAGATTAGCCTGCAACCTTTTACTACCAGAAATTGTTTCTTTGCTAGCGATGAAGGATATATTGTCCATTTCACAATCAATCAATTACAAGTAGAAATTCCTAAAATTCTTCTTTAGTGAGTCTTTACATGATGGTAGGACTTTACAAAGTGCTCATTAATCAAACTTTAGTCAGGACAAACGGTACAATAATGTGGTTGTGACATAATTCATGTTCATGCAGTGTCTATACTGTTCGCATATAATAATTTTTAATAAGGACATGGGACAGAATGTTTTTAGCTTAAGTGTGCTTTTTATACAACTAAACTTCGTAGGATGGTTTCAACAAAAACTAAATAAATAACAACTACACAATTGATGAATCATCATAAATCAGACCAAAATGTTTGAAAAATTACCTTCAACCGCACAGATGGGAAGTAGTAGCCATTGGTAGCTTCGAGAGGATACCGACCCTCAACCTGCAGTAGCTTGCATGTGGTCACCAAAGCTTGGAGGCGAGATGTGTTGCGGCCACGCTTGAAGCACTCCAGGGCTCGTAACAGAGCGGTCTCGTAGCATTCCCTGAGCCATCTGGTATACTCCGCCTCCGGGCTGGGATCTGAAACGATAAACTATTTATTTACAACTCATGAAAAATATTAACAATAGTATATCTTCAATTTATTTGCATAAATACATAGCAGTTCAATTACACAAGTGGTATAAAGATAAATATGTTTTATTTATAATTCAGTCTTTTTATTCACATTTCTAGATGTTATTCTACATAGCTATATGTGATACGGCAAATTACTTACACTTTAACAATGAAATGAACTTTTGTGTTTATGTCAAATATGAGAGATAATAATCTTTGTTGTGTTGTTCATTGCGCATTTTATGAAACAAAGTTGTACTCCATACCAGCAGCATTTCTCAAAAACTTAAGTGAATAAGCAGCTGTACAATATAACATACTAAATATAGTATGGTATCAAGAATGTGCTGAGTCATAATGGTTATGTTAATAATCACTTATGCAAGGCAATTTAGATAATTTTGTAAACAACTTCAATTATTTACATAAATGGTTCAAATGAGTAATGAGGTAAATGAAATTGATCAGTAAATTAAGACTTAAACCCAAGGTTGTTTTATTAGTAAGGTACTAAGATTTATTAGAAATAGATTTAATTTCGTTGAAATCAGCCATAAATAGTAGCATTGAAAGTGATCTAAAGTATGAATGTTATAAGTAGATGTATTATTTATAATATAGTATGTCGAATATTTGTCTATATTATATATGTATGATGTGCCAGTCCCAGGCCTGCTGGAAGAAAATTCATACGGAAATAAGCGGAACCTTTGTACAAATTTTTCCTACTTTTTTATGTATTTTTTTGTGTACATAAACTGTTAAATTAGACAAAGCTAATGACTATGTTCACTATAATACTGCTAAGATATAATTTAATTAGTACATAGTCCTTAATAAATAGTTCTTTACAGTAGTTAAACTAACCCGAGCCAATGTACTAATAATACTATAAGCCGATTAAAATTATCACATGTTCAAATGTCACATGTGACAATTTGACAATTGACAATGAACAGGTGGTATCCATATTCACACAATCAAAATTTTCCTATCCTATATTTTATATTAAATTTAATAAATAAGAGATATTTTTATGTAAACTATGTAATTATCAACAATAACATAATATATATAAAATATAGTAATTTATATCTAGACAAGTAAATCTGTAGTGAATTTCACAATTATAATTTTACTGAGGCAATTAGATATAAAGTACAATTTCTTCATAAAATATTTAAAAAATACATTATTTGCAATAACATATGTATTATCTTAACCAGGTGGCATTTAAGAAAAGATTTGAATGTTTGAATTTGGATGAGAGAATAGTTGTATCCCATTGTATACAACTATTCTCTCATTCAAATGACTGAGCTTCAGTAGGTTATATAAAATTTTGTTTACATAAAAGTGCTTTGTAACCAGACCCATGACACAAGGCGCCTGCGGGTCCACTGACGACTCAGCTTTTATATAAGCGCAATAGCGTCACATGTTTCCAAATGTGACAACATTTTATGATCGTATTCAAAACCAACCGATGGCTCACACAGCATACAATGTAGTAGTTTTCATGCTGTAATTAGTTAGTGTATACCATACACTACATTATCAGAAGTTTTGATTCATTTAAGCACAAAATCAATATACTTAACATTCTTATAGAAACATGTTATGATATACATACCCAAAGGTTTTAACGGAACGATTTCCTGGACCAGCTCACCCCTCTTTAGTAATTCCGTAAATATAACTTCAATTGTAAGCAATAAGGGTGTGTAATTATCGGTTTCGGCCTGAAATACAGCAGAGGAGTTCAGACATAGGATGTGAAAATCGTAACCTAAGACGCAATTGTGCTAAAGTTTTAATGAACAACAGAAGAAGAACTTACTTCAAACATTTGTAAGATATCTGCCAAGTTATTAGCATGTCTTCTGGAGTTTAAAAACTCATTTGCCTTATTGCGAAGCTGTGCCGAAATCATTTTAGATAAATTTTGTTGCACGGCAGCCATTTCTGTATTCAAAAGAATGACGCACAGATAATGAATAATGAAAACGAAAATATTGACATTGACGCCTACATAGATAATGTAATAATAATTTATGAGCAAATATAATAATAGATGTATAAATTTGTGTTAAAATTTAAAATATATTTAAAAAAAAATATCTATTCAATTTTCAGAAATTTGTATTAAAATAATTAATCAAAAAAATCTCAAGAAATAATTGTTTTTATATCCTCAAATTTGAACGCAGTTTGATTTTATGTGATTTAACAAGATTTTTAGGTTATCTGTCAAATTTGCTTCGGCGTTTGTTTTGCTTGTGAAGTAGTTAGTGTATTCTAAAGTTTTATTTGTAAGTTTAATTCTTACAATGGACGGGGATCTTTACGATGAGTTCGGAAATTATATTGGGCCGGACCTAGAGTCGGATTCCGAAGATGAACAGAGCGTATACGGGCAGGACAACAGGGACGCCGACGAAGATGGAATGGATGAAGATGAGGATGTTGACGCGGAGCCTGAAGTGGCGCCCATGTCCGTCGTGCTGCATGAAGACAAGAGGTAATAGGCTTAGCTCAGAGCCGCCATTTATGTGAATTAACTGAAGTACCCTGAGTATGAGAGTTTAAGTTTCTTTAAAAGTAGCACTGCCTTTACACTTCATTTATTTTTAGTCTTGAGGAATTGTGAAACATCTCCTATCTGTATGAATTTTATTTTATTTTATAGAATTGGTATCAAAATACAAGTGTACATATTAGTGGAGAGCCATAAATTCTTTATTTATTATGTGATTTTTGATTGAAAATAGAATCAATATTCTAGATACTATCCACAAGCAGTAGAAGTATATGGGCCTGATGTCGAAACAGTGGTGCAAGAAGAGGACACTCAGGCCCTGGACAAGCCACTGGTGGAGCCGGTCAAGACCAAAAAGTTCCAGGTGCAAGAACAACAGTTGCCAGAGACTGTGTATGACATGGAGTATCTGGCCGACATGCTCGACAACACTAACTTGATGCGGAATATTACACTCATGGGACATTTGCATAATGGTACACTTTTATTTCTTTGAAATTCTTTGGTGTTTAGTAACATTGTGTTCTATTCTTTTAACACATTGACTGCCAACACGGTCGATGTTGTCTGATGCTTAAGAACTTGTAATAAAGTGTCAATAATCATTATGAGTTAATTAAAACTTATTAAAAAGTATATAACCTATCTAAATTGTAAAAAAAAAACAATGTATGATAATTGGAAAATTAGGTGTCTTATACATAGCCTTATGAGAATTTAAGCATCGCACAACAACTTTAACACGTAGACAGCATTGGCAGTTAACATGTTAAGGATAAAGTTGTAAAGTCAATCTTGTAATCCTCTTAAACTGGCTTCTAATGCATATAACCTATTGAACTTGTAACTTTGTGCATAGTGACTTTGTAAGTGTTATGTTTTTAAATATTTTTTTTACATGATTTGTTATAATTTTTCAATTAACATCTTACCCTTTTATTAGATATAAGACATTTCTTATTCTATACTATATTTTCTAACAAAAAACAAAGGAAGAAAAGATAAAACTTTCATATGGTTCGTATTCAATTCAAGCCTAACTCTCAATACATTTGATGAATGTTTTTCAGGTAAAACATCATTCGTGGATTGCCTCATAAGACAGACTCACCCAGGAACAATAAACCATGATACCACCATACCCATGAGGTATACCGACACACTGTTTGTGGAGCAGGAGCGAGGAGTGTCCATCAAGTCCATGCCAGTCACGCTGTTGCTGAAGAACATCAGGGGGAAGTCACACTTGTTCAATATAATGGACACACCGGGGCACGTGAACTTTAGTGATGAGGTCACTGCCGCTTTGAGGATATCTGATGGTGAGTTTGACGTTAATGTAATAAAATGTGTGTAACAGACAAACCTGCAAACATTTATCAAATTTTTACTGTCTATGGTCGTTGGTGAACTGTGAAAAAAGAGGTTTACTCCTGTTATATAAGAGGAATGACAATCTTGTCCAAGAACCAATTTAGGGCGAAATATTGCTTTTAATTTATATGTGTAATAATTACAATAATGTATGGTGACAAAATTTTACATATGGCTAAAATTAAATTAAATAATAATATTACTTAACAACTATATTTACAGGTGCTGTTCTGTTTGTTGATGCTGCGGAGGGTATAATGTTGAATACGGAACGACTCTTACGGCACGCAGTACAAGAAAGAGTGCCGCTCACTGTTTGCATAAATAAAATCGACCGCCTCATCTTGGAACTGAAGTTACCTCCCGCAGATGCGTACTATAAGCTCAGGCATATCATAGATGAATTAAATTCTATGTTGGAGACAAATCAGCCGCAAGATAATCCAGATGAACCTGCGATTGTATTATCTCCATTATTAGGTATGTTCTAAAATTGTAAAACAATATGATTTAAACGTCTGTAGGTTTTATGTGTTTTCTAATTATTCCAATTGCTAACTTGTCAATTTTGAGAATACTAAACAAGAAGTTGAACCAAAAGAACAAATACCGAAACGGCGTGCTCCAAGGCGGCACCTTAAACCCACCTTTCTTATCGTGTGAAATGAATGACGTTTGCAGG
>DWGW01001684.1:0-10881 GCA_018247775.1 Udranomia orcinus
TTCGGAACCGCAGCGAACCCACGTGGATGTTTCTGGCTGTAAGTTTTTCTTGTAATTACAACTAACAGTTAATATAATACCTATAGAATTCCAGTTGTTTATTAGTGAATTAGTACACCTTACATTTTCCGTTCTTTGCATATCAAGGAGAATTATTCTCTACTGGTTCTCTACTACCTTAATTCTAGACGGAAAAAATTAAAATTAGTTCTCTTACTCCTAATTCTATAGATTTTCTTTTATTGAAGTTTCGCTTTATAAGATATACTACTTTTTGAGTACAAGGGTTCATAAAGCTATTAATTATACGTTGATGAGATATTAATAGTCGCGTGTCTTTACGCACCTTTGTTGGTTAGAAAACAATTAACTCGTTGACTAGCATAAACAGACCAAACTACAAGGATTAGAATCTGGAAAATAGAAAAGGAAAAGAGAAAAAAATGTTTTTTTTTTCTTCATTTAAATTTATCCCTTCAAGTAACAAGACTGCCAATTGCTAGTTAACGTGGTGTATTTGCGAGCTGACAATAAATAAGAGATGATTTGATTTTTAAATATACCTATAACGACTGGTAACAATGTTCACGAACGCCAATTTCTCTACATGTTACATACAAATGACGCCAATCGGTGACCACCTTTAGAGGGCTCTTATATGTAGGTCACACGTCTGCGATCCGCGGTAGAATGGCACGGGTGTGGACGATATCGACCAAACGAATGCTTAAAAATAAAAGAATAGTTTTATTTTGTGGTAGCTGTTAGGTCGTTTAAGGTTACACGGTTAAATTGATTTGATTTTTTACCAGACAATGTAAAGCTTTTAATTTTATTTGCAAGCGTATTAGCCTGAAACATCGGAGTCTATTCAGAATCTAAACTTAATTTAAACTTATCCAGAGAATTTATTATACATATCATAGTTATGAGATCCATATAACTTGCCTACTATATTACATATGTTATATCATTAAAGTTACCACACACAACGAGTGGTAGCTTAACTATATAAGAGTACCTATCAGATTCTTATTTCAGATTCTTTTCATTCCAATTAATCACATCTTAAAGATTCTATAATTGTTTTAAAGGGGGGCCAACTACTGAACATAGTTTTCGGCGCGGACGCACCTAGATTGGCGCGAACGATCGAGCAGGAACTGAAAAACGAAGAGCTGGTGAAGAAGGGCGAGAGGGAGAGGCCGCAGAGAGCGCCGCACGAGCTCACTCCTCCGGAACAGGTAGAAGGCTTTAGATTGTAGTAGATGTGATTACTTCCGGGGTTGACTGTTGTGTTAATGAGAGGAAAGTTTACCGAACAGTTGTTCTTCTTACTCTACTTTTTATCTGCTTTAGGTCTTCAAGAGTAGGTGGATATCCTATTTTATTTTGACCAGGTAACAGAAATTCAAATGCAGTTTTAAATATTCACAAAATATCAAAATACAAAAAAAAACATCCTTACTATGTTACACTAAAAGACTATTCCAATAGGAAGTAGCCTTGGCGCAAGAGAAGCTGATGCAGGAGAGACGTGCCAAGGAGGCGGCTGCTGCGGAGGCTGCGCAGCTGGCGCGGCGAGAAGCGAGGGCGAAGCGTCTCGAGATGCACTTCATGGACGTCTGTCCTGCGCTCATGATGCCCCACGCCCAGAAACACCTGAGGAAGGTCTCGGATGCGTTAGAGCCATATGGTAAGTATTTCTCGTGGGTAGAGCCTACATTTTGAAATAAGTAGCGCGATTTGTATATTAAAATTAACATATCATGAAATATTAGCGTCCAAGACATTGGACTGGACATATCGTTGATTTTAAATGTATTTATTATTATTATGAACCACATGCTCAAGTGCATTTATCTCTATGATTATAAAGCAACATTATGATACACATATAATTTTTTTTTTCAGGCGTCATAGTGGCCGATAAGTGTCCACTCGTGCTAGGCAAGGAAGGCGCCAAGGTCCTGGCATTGGAGGATCCGGAGCTGGAGAGCGACGCGGCTGTAGCGGCCCTGGCGGAGCGGCCAGCACTGGCGCTCGTATTAAAAAAACTACCAGACCGAGAGGGAAGCATAATTGGTATGATTAACCATTTCGAGTTTGAATGCTTTAGCCAAAAAAGGTAGAAGAAAAGGTTAACTGTACATTTTTATGTTACTTATAGTAGAGAGTCATTTTATGGCGACACAAAAGACCTCTTGACAAAAGAGAAGTCCTTTTGTAGCTGATCCTCCGTTCAAACAAAGCAATAAATCTTTAATAATACTGCTAAATATTTAAAACTAAAACTATTTAAAGCTGTATCTTATCAAAACTATTGTATTATTCGTGCATGCCTACGCAGAACTCACACGCAAAGCATTATTCGGAGATGGTATTGAAGTAGAAGAAGGCGAGACGCCCAAGAAGTACTTGTCAGAGGAACTGAAAGCTGATGGGGTGCCTGGTATCTTCGCGCCCGCGGACCGCCACCAACGCGCAGCAGCACTGGATCTGCTGTTCCCCAAGGTATTATCATTATCAATGTATAATTATGCATTTATTATACTTTGAGAATCCCCCTTCGGGGATTGATGACAAACTTTAGGCACATTTGACACCAATTTCTCTTCAACGTTATTACGGACAGTTAACGTTATACGTTAGTACATATTTCGTCGACTATTTTTATAATGGAGTACATTTACATACGTTTATAACAAGTTAATGTTGAGCGGAAAAAATGGCCTGAAATAAACATAAAGTCATCTTCTATGTACGTTATTCGTTCTGCAATATTGATTGTCAACTAAAAAATGAATTCAGCTAAACTTTTACATATTCCAATTGCAGATGATCGGATCGCTACTAAAGCCCCCGTCGACATTAGAGCCGCATATTCAGCTAAACTTTTACATATTCCAATTACAGATGGTCGGGTCGCTAGTGGAGCCTCCGCCGACGGTGGAGCCGCCGCACATCGCGATAATGTTCGGCGCATGGCAGCGGCGAGCCGTGCTGGGCGGTGCGGCCGCCAAGCTAGAGAAGCGTTTGCTTCGCTACGGGTTCTTCGCAGACGCCAGCATCACTGAGCCCCGACTGTTGTGCAAGCGCGTGGATCAGTACGAGGAGAGACTTGAAAAGGACTAGTAAGATATTTTATTCCGTTCACCTACCGCTCTGAGGCAGTGACTTTTTCTAGATAAAAAGTTACCATATATCCTTTTCTGTGTTCTTGACAATTTTAAGTCTAGGTGAAAGTTATTGCTGTCTGTACATGGAAGATATTAAAGATTCTAATCATTTAGGGGTCTTTACAGAATTAAGGATTAAGGTGTAGTTAGGATTAAGGCGGTATGAAGTATGCCGAGCCAGCTGGTTTAGATTATATTACTCTACTAAACTTCTTTTTTAAACTTTAAAGAGCTTGAGTCTAAGTGAATAGATAACTTTTTTTAATTAATACTTAAATGCCTATTTAAATATTCATTGAATAATTCTGAACTTCAGCTGCGAGACGATAGTGGTGATGGTGGCGGTGGCGGAGGGCGAGGGTGCGCCGGGCGAGCTGCTGGCGCTGGGCCCGCTGCACGCCAGCGCCGACGCCGTGGCGGGCGAGGCCGAGTGCCGCGCCTTCTTCCCGCCCGGCTACAGCGAGCCCGACCCCAAGCCCAAGCCCAAGTCCAAGAAGAAGAGGAAGGTGCGATTTTGGGCTCGCCTTTTCAGTTTTTATTGGGCTTCGACTATGTTTAAAGCTGGTCGGCCCCGTGATGTTGAGTGATCCTATTTATCGTTGTCCATTATCGTGCCAGTCAGCCCGATGCATCAGCAAATGATGGAAACTCGTGTTTACATATTTTTATCGGTTTGGAGGCTAGGTAATATTTGAGAGTGTGAGAAGGTATTTCACAGATAAAAAGATCTAAGATTTCGTATTCTTGACATGTTACTATATTACGACCATCAACTTAAATGTTCACTACTTTTCTTTGCCTTATAACACCTAATGTCAACATACCTTACTAACCTCTAACCTTAGCTATTCATCCTTGACTAATATAAATTATACCTACTTAACCAATTGATTCACTATTGATATGGATAATCTTTTGAAGTTTTGCTCAAATTTACTATTACCCTGCGTACTACTGTTATGTGATACCTACAGATAAAGAAACATGAAGATGTCATGTTTATTTATTTAATCTCCAGAAGCGTCACGAAGCGAAAGAAGACGAAGCCTCAGAGGAGGGTACCGGTGAAGCAGCGACCGAGGCGACGGAGGACGCAGAAGCTAACGGGGACGCGAGCGCGGACGGAGACGCGGAGGGGGAGGGGGAGGGGGACGGAGACGGGGAGGGCGGATCCGTCGAGGAAGGGGAGGATGAGGAGACTCATTTCGATAAGGCGACATCTCCTCCACCAAACGATGGCTAGTGTGCAAAAAAATATTGTAGTGTATTATCCATGCAGTGTTATAAGAATTTAATATTATTAAGCAATTTTATATATCATTATTATTTAGCTTACTCAGAATGACATCTAGCTACAAGCGAATTGTTTCAAGTTGAACATTTACTACCACTTTGTTATTTATATAGAAATTTGCACCAAATGTAAGAGAGAATATAGTTAATAGTAGGTACTAATAACTTAACTAAGGTATGCAAAGTAGTATCAAAGATGCTTAATCTCTTTAAATGTCTTTAGACTGTATAAAAAGTTGTCCTTATTTTAGATTTTGTTTGCTTTATAAGATAACTTTAATGTATCCGCCTTAGACCATGAAATAATATTATTATACTAAACTTAAGTAGTAGCCCAGTTATTAAATAAAGCATCTTTATGTGAAACATCTAAAGACGCGATTTGACAGTAAAATCGACCACGAAGTAACGACAAATCAATCCTTGACGAATATACTTAAATCATTATGTCGAAAGAAAGAAACAGCATATTACTTTTGTGCACAACAGAGCGAGACAACAATTAGCATTTTTTTCGTCGGCTCGTGTGTCGATCGGCAAAACTCGGCAATCTCATTGTATATTGAATCTTATCGTCGGGTTTTGAACCTTTTAAACGTTATTTGAGGCCTATATAAAATCAAAGGCAGCTAAACGCCGTAATGTCATAAAATGAGTTTTAAGCAATTTTATTTTTACTTTATATTCAAATATAAAGCGATTTTAAATTCAGGTTATTAGAAACATTCTTATTCTTTATATATCTGTTTTAAAATATAGAATATCGTGGCTACCTGAAAAATGTTATCGATTTTTATAGCTTATTAAATATTTCACAAACTTGGATTTAGCTGCCTTTGATTTTATAGGCCTCATTTCCTCATTTATTTTCATTGCTTATAAATTCTACTACCAATTTTGATGTTCCACATGTACCGGGCGTCTCATGACGGCTAAATTATTTTGGAAGAGGGAATAGAGGGGAGAATTAAAAATGAATCAACCGGCATTGTGAAAATGTCTTATTTATTTTTGTAGTTTTCTCACAGACGTCTCGAAATAAAGCCATGTTAATCTTTTCAGTCTTCGAGTTTATTGCTCAAAACTTACAAATATTCGCTTAAAATTAAATAATAATAATATATTCTATTCAGTTTGTATACATCTTAAAAGTTATATGTTACATAATTGCTTTTAGAAGTACCTACATCGAATATTGTAATTGTATATTGTATCTGTAAATATAAAATTAAAGACATTGTTATATTCTAAAATTTGTATTTCATTTATTTATAAATAGTCAATTAATATAGCTTTAACAATATAAAGTGAGTAACGACTTAGCTTGTAGGAGTGGCGTGTTTTCATACCACTGAGTCTTTGCGGTTCCTGGAACAACACATAACATTAATAAGTATTTATTTTCATGGAAAACTTAAAACTAACTTAGGATTATACAAATAGATTATAAGTAGGTGAAGGTCATTTAAAAGTTTCCGCATATAGACAGAGAAATAATAATTTAGACGTCAGTCGGTAATTAGTAATAGAAAATTTAAGATTTCACTTATAAACTAGATAAACAATTCACAAAAGCACGTTACATGCAGACAAACCACGTTACTAAAGCAGAGACTCAAGCTGAAGCTTTGCACAATTCTACAATACATACTTGCAAAGCTTACTTACTAAGCTTAATTTAGGTTTAGAATTATCTAAGGTCAACGAAAGATGCTCCTATCTCTCAGGACGAAGTTAAGTGCACTGACCTTTGAAACCTTTCTAAATGTAATTTAAATACGAATTAGACACAATTTTAGGCTCCAACTTAGAGGCAAGTTTTAAAAGTCACTTTATTCAATTTTCCTTGAGCATTAAATTAAGAAATTGAAGTGGTGTAGTGCTTCAGAGATTTTTTTTCTTTTTTATTTGCATAATACTAATAGATTAATTTCAGATACTTGATGAGAGTTATCAAGGATGAGCATGGATTCTACTTTTAAGCGTGTTTTTATTAAAAACGTTGATATCAAAAGCTATTTTATGAAAAAGAAGCAGAAATACTAAATAAGAGAACGTAAAAGAAACAGTAATATACTTCGAAATTTTCGCCCACCTTTAACTGAAACTGAGATTATGGGAAAAATCTTTAACTTTTTCGATCAAATTATATCCTACTACAGAAGATGTAAAAACCCAATAAATAGAAATAAAAACACTATACACATATTAAGATAAAGACAAAATCGATTTCTATTTTTACACTAGAAATACATTTTTATTTTATTTATACTTTCTTTATTGTACACCAAAAGATAACAGACAATACAAAAAGAAAACATGGCACATACAATAGGCGGTTTTATTTCTAAGCAGCGATTTCTTTCAGACAACCACATTTTTTTTTGAAAAAGAAATCATCGTGTTTTTCGTTTACTAAAAAAATATTGTCCTCCAAAAACTAGTTCATCGCTCACCCACTCGCGGTGTGACGAATTGTTTGTATGCGCAAGTTATTTATACTCAAACACTGAGCGACAACTTTTAATGAGCAGTTGAGTTTTGAGATTTGCTCACGACAAGCTAATATAACGGTTGGGAAGATCGAATCGTGTTGTGTCTTAGCAAAGTTACGTCATGACTTTCCAGAGTGTGCCAGGGTGGAAGTTTGACTCCATAATGCTTTGTCGTGAATGGAATTGCATCAAAAAAATAATAATGTAGTCGGATTTTTTCTCAGTAGTGTGGGGCGTTGGAAGCAGTGTGGAAATTGGAGCGTTGGGCACATGAGAAACTTGAGGTTTTTTGAAGTTGCAATGACCACTATCCATTAGATGGAGTGCATACTCGTCAGCTACTTAAATACAATAAGTTGATTTTGATATCTATAACAGGTGACATAGTAAATTATGTAGGTTTGATGAAGAATGAAGATGAAGAAACAAATAAGACTAGAAAATTAGAGGTTAATTATTAGAATCGTTTTGATTTACAAGATATATTCTTTATTCCAATAGAAGTCTCGACGGAAAGAAAATAGGAAGAAATTATTTTACATCATATAAAGAGACCGACATAAAACATAATTATTTGTACTAACAAAAAACTAAACGCTACACACCTAAGAAAAATATTCGAGTAGGTACATTCCGAATACAAAATGTTGTATTATGCTTAACACAAAGCCAATTGTTACCAAAAGCCAGATTGAACGACATAAATAGCCCGACATAACATCAAATTAAACCTCCCCATTGGGTCTAAAGTGTCTCGGGCGCGTAAAAATTGGCTCGCGTGTACGAAGCGCGGAATTAAATTAACCTGGGTAATTACGTCCCGTGTGGTTTTGTAGGGTTGGTGACGCGGAGTTAAGGAAATATCGAACTTGAACGACTATGCACACAGAATGTGAACACACTTCAAATAAGAAAATAAATGGGGAAAAAATTTTAATTTTTTTACTTTATTTTCTTTGTTTTTCATAATCAACTACGTACTTTTAAGATCAAGGTTTTTTTTCCGTTAACTTTTACTTTATTTTATTAGTTCTGCTATTCACGGCTGAAACGAATTCATAGATCCAAATATCGCTAATGCCATATTTGGGTTATTAATGCTGATTTTTTTTACTCCACTGAGCCGCCTGGCTAGTAACATAAATGTGTAATAAAAGTAAATCTAGAATAATCTGATCGGCATCTGATTAAAAAATCAATCGAACATCATTAATAAAAAGAAAAACTAGAAAAAGATAATGAATATCGGTAACCCTGTCAACGCAGGTATAAATCAGAAAATTATGTGTGTATAACAGTGCTGATGTTAGGTAAACAATATGTGCGATTAAACAAAATAGATTGCGGTCGGTAAATGTTGGTTACCGTTTTGTTTTCATGAAATAAGCGAAGCTAAAGCGACATTAAAAACCAAAAATCCAAATTTCAAAAGTTACCAAAATTGCATTTTTCCAGAAATCATATTTAGTGAATGTAGGAAAAATTTGATTTTTGCGTGACTGGTAAATTGAAGGAGTGCAGACCTCTTTCCCATTACAAGGGTTGCACTTGAAATTCGAATTCTCGTGAGTGGCAGCCCTGGGCGCTTGTCAAGCTGGGCGGCTCAGACGCGGCGGTCGGCACGCCTCGATGCGTGCTCATTACACGCGATTGTAGTGCGACTTGAGTGACTGTAGCGTGTAAACAGGACTGATTAATCGCTTGTAGTTTGATTTGTTAATGGATGCTCATTCATTGTTCAACAACGACTATTAGGATCGACTTCGGTTGCTACGAGTATTTACGGTTTCCACTGAAGGGGTGATGCGTCAAATGGATTTTGTTTAACCTTCTTTATGGTGATTGGACGAAATAGTAGTAGTGATGAATTACAATCAAATAATCTGAATAATAAATAGGATCTTATTATAATTAAATTCTTGACTTAATGCAGTTAGAGAAAAAAGTATTATTACAAAATGTACGGACGGAGGAGTGTGAAAGAACCAAACGGTAATATTTTATATAATTATACATTAGAAGTACATTCAATTAGTAAAAGAAAATATTTCATTCACTACCATGGCTTTGACACGCACAAATATTACATATCCGTCTGTTATACGGGGCATGTCATTTTAATGCTGAATGACATAACATGACATTCATGGCACATTCGGAAAAATATCAAGGAGGGTCAATAGCCACTTAATAATTCTATAAGATACGGTCGAATTTCGTCGGCCGGTAGGCGATCTCTTCTATCATTAAGTCAATTAAAGACTTAAAGAAGATAAGATTGAATTTTCATAAACTATAACGTAACTAAAAACCTGAACATTTTAGTTGTTGATACGTCATATACAGGCAAAACTGCAAGACGATTCTTGTTTATCACAAATTGGCCTACGTCTCACAGGTACGTAATACAAAACACTACTTCTAAACACAAAAGGAAGCCGGACCTCGTTCCGCTATTTGAGAACAGGGGTGCATCAACGTTAGTTTCTGACTTTATTGGAATGCTTCAGCGGAGTACCTTTTGTCATCTGTATGGTTTCCGTATCTTACGTTTTATTCATTCTCTTTTAAACCTTCACGTTCCTTTGTATTTCAATATACTGAACTGCATTCGTATTCCTTTAAAATAATAATTTGTTCACTGGAAATTTTCACAGAGAAATTTACCGTGTTCTACTATTATTCGATGCTATATCTAACTTCTAAGTATAGTTACAAGAATGGCTCTCTGAAATTTCTAAGTGTCCAGAGTTCCTGCAAATTGCAATCCTGAGTCTCCAAAACAATATTATAAATGAGCGAGATGAAAAACAACAGCACATTCAATACAGTACAACAAGCAGGTGTACTTCGCGCAGATCTCTAAAAAATTAAACACAATGATAGGGAAGCTCGCATGTCTCCAAGCTATGGTGAATTGTTCAGCTCCGCTGTTCCTGCGCGACAACGCGCGACCTCATACTGCACAGCAGACGGTTTTCAAGTTACTAGATCTGGGGTTAGAAGTTCTCCGTGGTCTTGCAGACCTTGCCCCTACAGATGTAGTATTTCCAGAATTGGGATAATTTGACATACTATAAGTGGACGAAGTTACTACCCATGACAATAAAATAAGAAGATTAATATAAAAAATATTTAACGTCCTGTTTTTTAAATAATATATCTCAAACCACCATTAAAATATATATTCGCACCATCGAATGTGTCGATGTCAATTCATGTTTATTTAATTATTACATTTAGAACCAGTGTTATTACGGAAATAATGTCAAAATTACCGTGGTGTTAGTGCTTTAAAAACAAAATTCAAATAGGTAATAAGTACTCGGTACTACTTACGTATAATATTTATCATTTTATTTATCTAAAACAAGTATTCGTAAACATGACAATGGTGTTACTCGGTACGTACCAATTTGTGTAGTTTAGCTAAAAGGGCTTTAAAATAAATTGGCCGGCAATTTAACCGTTCATGTTGCTGTCAAAAGAGACTGCATACAATCTGTAGGAATGACAATATGTCGGCAATTAAGAAGGAGCAGACGCATTTAACAGCTAATGTGTCTATTAACAAATGTATTTGCCGTGTTCGACCCCGCTCGTAAATTCTATGAACAACTGGAGCAGTTGGTTCGCTTCGACGGACCGATATATCATTCTGCTTTAAATACTATTCGTCGTCGTTGTAACAAGATACTCTTCAACAAATAAAAAAATACTAGGTACTTACTAGTTTACGAAGATCAATGTTAACTTAGTTGAAGTAAAGTAAAAGTTATTAAACATATCCCTTCAGCTTATTTTTTTTAACTGTTTTATTTAAGTACTATAATATAATTAAGGAATACATATGTTATTTATAAAAGATGTTCCTTTGATATCAATATTGCTGTATTTACGAGACGTTGTACACG
>DWGW01001685.1:0-10881 GCA_018247775.1 Udranomia orcinus
GGTAGAACTTTTTATTTTAACTCAGGAGGCCCCACCGCCACACCTATTTCTCCTCTTAAAATTACTGAATATGATTTGCAAGGTTTGTGTAGATCGCATGCGATCGCGCAAGTTAAGCACAGTCGGCCGCGGTCAGTAACTGGATGGGTCTATCCGATAGTGATATTTTTGGGAGGCCACGTTAAGCAGTGAGTCCCGATTCTAATCGACAGATAGCGGTCGTTTAACCTCGTCGGAGTCCATTTGGGGGCTTGGAAACATTAGACAAAACTGGTTGGTCACTAACCAGTCCAACCGCCAACACGCATTGGAACAGCGTGACGGAGTGTGCTCCAGACCTTTCCCAGTTATGGGAAGAGACCTGTGCCCACCAGTGGGTCACAAAATGGTTGCCACCTAAACGTAAATCTTCCATAAAATTTATTGATTACGATGTACAGGACGAAAGAGACGCCTGGTTAACCTACTCACGGAACAAAATTGGCAATAAGTCAGCAGATAATCCGATGCAAATTGCCCCATACATTTTTTTATTACCGAGCAGCAAGACGTCTGTCTACCTTTGTAATGAAATATGACCAATTAACCCCGAGTTCGCTGATTCGGGTCAGTTTAAAGCGATAACATCGGTACATTGTGATGAAATTAATGGAGAATATTAGTATATGAAACGTTTGGCTTATAAGTAGTGGAAGTAGTAGTGATATAGTGCAGTATAGTAGTCTAAGTAAATTTTGGATGTGCTAGCCACATCTAGATCACATAGATTAGGGTTGCCCCAAATTGGAATGACACTTAAAATATGTATTTATGATGTATCCTGTATGTAATCCTTGTAAAATAAATAACTTTGCCTAATGTGGTCAATGCCAAAAATAGCATAATAAGCATTAGCCGTTTTGTTCTTGGCCCTATACCCTATATAATGATGAATAGTAGCGACGTTTAATCTTCTTTGTACATCGTATGCTAATACCATATCTATATAATGTAGCTATCAGTTTTCTGCCCGAACCGAATAACCACAAAATTGGTTCCCGATCGACCGATGTCATTATACCCATTGATTGGTGTTTGATCAAATCACGCAACCCGTGGGCAATGAGAGTCGGCGTCAGTTTGGTCAGGTTTCGTCAGGCCTCTCTCTCTCGTCCGCCTGAAACGCTCGGCGCGGTTGCGTCCAACCGAGTGTGAAAATTGCTAATTTGCGTTCGGGTGCTATTGCTCGCCGTGACGGCGATAGCCGGGAATTGCGGCAACTGTTGCGATAACGCTAATCTAATATTGTATTCGTCAATCGAATGAAATAACATAGCATGCGATTGAACGAAAGCAAAATTTTAATGAACCAACCAATGACGTAGAACACATTGGATCGGATTCAGTTTCTCATCGAACTCATAATGACTTTCTGTTTAGTGGTGTTACAAAAGTTGGGATTCATATTTATCTCTACAACGATAGATATATGTATATAAGGAATTCATCGTTTACTTGTTAGTCTTATTTTTGAATGCGATGAGGTTATTCAGTTTTAGTTTTATTCAGGATTAGTTTTTATAACCGGAATTGTGGAATATAACAGAAATTTGTAGTGTTCGATACTTCACGCTTCCCTGAAAGAATCGCCGCAAACCTACCACCTTTTCCCGCATACTTTTGTGATATGACAAAACCGACGACCGTCTCGGCGTGCGAAGGTCCTTGTGCTAAATAGGCGGTTCGCACACACACACGACGGTAACCCAAAACCCAACAACTGATCACGTAACAAACAAATATGTGTTAATTCACCGTTATTTACAGAACCCCGTAAGGCACAACGATAAGGCGTACCAAATAAGAACAAATATTTGTTTAACCCAACTGAGTACAGTTACGGAGGAAATTGAACGTACGGCGAGAGACACACGGCGGATAAGCGAAGGGAGATACATTTCGTCGACAAAAAACGTAACGTGTATGTATCATGTCTTATGAAACACCAGGGACAGTTAGGTTTGATGAACGGCGTCGTTGGCTCTTGTTGGACATCAGCGCGAGTGAAATATTAATCTTATTAACATTTGTCATCTTAAGGCGTTGTTCGCACGCAACGTGCGTTAGTCACGAATAAGCGGCCAAATGTGAAAAAAAATTTTTTGTGTAAGAATACCATACTATTGCCGATAATTTTATCAATTACATAATTGTCACATTTTCTCCGGTCGGTGCGATTCCATCGCGCTGGGTGGGATAATTTTTTATGTCATTATGTGTTTAATTCTATCCATTTATAAATGTTCTACATATATATTTTATATAAAAGGTTTATACACACTAATTTGTACACATAAGTACTAATTTGTAAGCATAATGTGATTTTTGCGTTTATCAAAGTTTACGATAATATTAGGCTTTAACCTGCCCGATGTGGACGCACCCTTAGGGAGTCGTTTCGTTTTATTGGGCCAGATCGGCTTAATCTCGACGTGAACAGCGTTATATCAATTGTCCAGGGGTACGATGATTGTACGTAGCGTGATAATCAGCTTATAATAAATCGTCAATTTGCCTTTTAGTTTTTCGGCACTTACTTGTGAGGGTAGATCTGTTTGCTCTGTCTCTCTTTTTCTCTTTTATTTATTTCTATATCTCTCACATATTTATACTAGATCATTTTGTTATGTTAATAGGAAGGAAACGTATTTGCTGTGTTTCTGTTGTTCATTAGATTGTTCTTGGTTGCTACCTTGGTTTCATATATAAACATTAAAATAAAAAAATAGAACAGTCTTTTAATTTGAAAATGCGGTAAAATGTATAAAAAACGTATATTTTATTGTTTTGCGATGTTAGACCACAATAAAACAAATCTATATTATTCTATAGATTTGTTTATGCGTAAATTTACGACAAATGTGTTGACTCCCTCAATCTTGTTAACATTGTATTAGTCAGTGTCGTCGTCCAATCCAGAATGACATACCGCTCGGTACAGTATAATAATGTAAGAATGAGTTAGTTTATTTAACAGAGTATGCGAAATATCTCAAACGTCGGCGCGAAATGACCCGGTTTACGATGTGGTCACGATGTTATAATGTTGGTGCTTACCGCCTAAGTGGTCCTCGGAGCTAATTGAAAATTAGGGCTACCACCGGACCGATCTTGGGTGTTCTCGTCCAATTCTATTGTTTTAGACGCGACGTGACGTGTTATGATCGCGTACACTCGGATATCTTGTCGCTCTAATGGTTGTTTGATTCAATTGTTAAGTGTATACTCATAAGGAAAACTTGTGTTTATTGACGAGTTCCTTGGTTATTTTTATTGTTGCCTTTTAGATACATGAACATATTGTGAAGCTAATAACGTTAATAAAGTTAAAAAAATATTTTTGTGTTATTACTATCGATATTCAATAGTAAGTAAGTAAATCTCTTCTGACATTCGTTATTATTGCCACCAATCTATTTGAACAATATATTTTTAGAAGCGTTCTTCTACACAATAGGAAACCACTCATCATATTCTCATATTCAGATCAACGTGTCTGTCAATAGTAAAAGTTAAATTATTCCATCTTCGCTCTCAATTCGTATCGTACGAATCGTATACTAGTTCTGTTAATTTAAACGAGTGATACGTAGCCATAGAGATTCGATACGCAAATATTTATATTCGCGAGACCTACTTCGCGCGGAGCCACCGCACCGATGGTCAATTAATGTGTTTTCGTTTAGATGTATCGAATAGACGTATGCGTATCGTTAAGATAATACCTTTATCTTCACCTTTTACCTCTCTTTACCTTTTACCTCTCTGGCTTCGATTAGCTTGCTGCTAATATCGATCACGGCGTCACTGACCCGATATTCGATCCGCAATTATTCTAAATACTGTTTTTGCTTTTGATGCCTTTATTTTCTTTCGTTATAGTAATGTCCGTGTGAATGTTTTGAAAAAATTAATTAGTTTTAAACGAGATTCTAACATCGGTTTATTAATATAAATCGGTTAGTTACCGGTATTCCGCCAAAACTCATGACGCGTCTCGATGAAGATGAGTTAGCGAAATAAACTACATATGTTTTCCGAATTATTTGTTTTAACTAAACTGCACAATACATATTTAATGTTTCGTGCACACGTTGCGGTTCATTTAATTCTAATGAAAGCGGTAAAATCAACAAACACATTTCTGGACCTAAACTAATGGACACTAATTATGTTTATTAACTATTTGCGGTGATTTAAAAGAGGTAAATGTTGCATTGTGTTACGTGTAACTATCGGTAGTCGCAATTTACCTTATTTGTGTTGTTATTAGTCAGAGGGATGATGTATTGGATTGCGCTTAGCTGTTTTATATGCACGCATCGCTCATAGTGAACATGATGTATTTATTTTGTACAGACATAAGCTCGCGGGTACGTCTGAATAAATTATCACTTTCGAGTAACCGTTGACGATTACGCCTGCTGCGGCGGCGAGTCAGAGCAGCAGTAACCCAATGATTAGGGTATCGGCACGTATCGGAAGATCGTAGGATCTAATACCACCTATTTCACTATTGATGTATTTTAACATGAGATTAGTTGGAGAGTTAAATGTTGCAGAGTTAACTTAAATAATAGTTTAACACGCAATAACAAACATTATCAAACAATCTATTTTTTTACAGTGGATAGAACGTTGTATCAAATTCTTAAGAAAGTACACAATACCGATGACGTCGTAAAACATGCCATATATTTATACAAAACTGACACACCGATAAGGACATTTGTTAGAAATCCGAAGGAAGTAACAGTACATGTAGTAACTCGTCCCATCTCGCGTTCGAATTCTCCAAACGCAGTTAACGAGTGCTACAAATTGCTTCGCCTTTTTCGGAGAACGAGCTGCAGACCGTCCGTCCGTCCATTCGTGTTCGTTCGTCCGTCCGTCCGATCGGCTGTTACTCACGACAGCCAGCTCCACACCTCATTAGGGTCAGTGTGCACTATCGCGGATAAACAAAGATCGCTCCGTGTCACGATCCATCGCGAGCGGTGTAACGGGCCTCTTCCGGTCGACGCGTGTGTGTAATCCCTCCAGCCTTTCATTCACACCCAACCTCCCATCGTATTCTTTGCACCTAAAGACATAAGATCCGTAGTCGCTCAGCGTCTCCGTCGTCGTATATTCGAACAGCTGTAGCTTAACCGTTGTTGTGTCGTCAGTCGAGTCGAAAGAATCAATGCCCCTCGGTCACATTTAGAGCGACAGAAACGATGGTAGTGGCCCATAATGTATTCCGACGCCATTCATAGATGTGATTTGTGCGTTCGACCGTATTCAGGCGGCCCGGCCGGCCGGCCATGACAATATTTTTCTTATTATTGTTGAACGGATTCAATGTCATCTTTATGCGTACTATCGCAATTGTGTTTTAAATCTGATTATAATAAAATTCGTCATAATTCTGTGCATATTTCGATTGAGCCGTAGTCTGCTATATTGGCCATACGAGTTCGTACGAGAGCTCGTACATCGGGGAAAAATGTCTCAAAGATATGTTCATTATATTTTTCTTAACTGATAATGCATAGATTTTAATGAAGAATAATTTGCAATTTATATATGATTTTATAATGTTATATTTAATTTGGGAGATCGCCTTAAAAGCCGAAGTCAATAAACGAACTATATTTGTGTCGCAATGACTTACTACTAATATTGACTACGAGTACGTACGTAAGTGTGTATGATTATGGAATTATAGAAATTCCAAGTGGTGGCATATTACGTCAGCCTGGATAATAGCAGCATATGATGTGGCTAACCTATCCGTTGGCCCTCACCTACATGGAACGTTTGGTGTCATGGAAATGAGATCACTTGGTAGGTACCAGGACAAAGGAATAGATTTCTCATTTAAATAATTATTTATTTTCATTACTTATGCTGAGACAGTTTTAATTGTTTGTTCATTGTTTAGTTTTATTGTCCACCCCAGATCAGACAGGCATTCTCTTCCGCAGTGAGACTTATAACGAATTCGTTTCATTAATTTGTATTGTACCGTTAAAGTATGCTAACTTTATTTTTGCCATTTTGTTATTGTTAAATAAAAGATAAACAAAAAAAACAAACATTAAAGTTTGTGCGCTCCAACTTATCTAGATCTATTGTGATGTAATTTTGTCGTACTTTTTCTGTAGTCTAATAATAATGAAACACCACATTTCAAGTTTTATTCCCATATGATATCGAATATACTCCCGTACTTCACAACGAGCATTCTCGTACGAGTTCAATTGAATGTTTGTAGCTCGAAAACTGCATTGAAAACTCCCAACAATGTTTTCATAAACTTTGTTCGAAACTTTGCGTCTGCTCTTCGGGTAGTTTGACTTATTAGAATAAAACGTATAACGTTTTCAAGTAAAACAATATTTGAGAGAGTAAGCGTATATTCTGTGATAGGAAAAAACGTCGTCGTTTCTTTTAGATAGAAACCCTTAGCAGTTTAAAATAGTATTTTTCATTTTGGTACCTTCATCTTTCATCTTATCTTTCATCTCACCAGAGATTTGGTCATGAAACGCTGCGGGTTCTTTTCTATTTGGCAATTTCTATTTAAACATTTTTCCTTCGCTTATAGTATATTATGTATCTGTAAAAAATGGTTCAAAATCTGTTCGCGACACGAACATCGATGACGTTTCGCCTGGCCGCCTGCCGCGGGCCGCAACGATGCATTCCCGTTACTGGCACGCCACTTGACTAAGCGCTGAGGCGTTTGTTGGTACAGCTCTTTGTCTCCGCCGTGAGTAACTGTGCGGGAATTCGCCCGCGCACCGCCTCCGGCTGCCCGTGTGTTGTCACAACTGTGCCGTGCCGTGCGAGAACTGCCAATGTCCAATGCGCTGACCAAACACGAACATCAGTCCGTGCCGCTAATGCCTTGTAATGTTGGAGTACATTAGCTCGGTCTAACTGTTATGTTTTAATTGTGCATTTCTGGTAGCGATCATTGCGTAATATTATGTTGTTGTGTTAGGACCGCGTTGAAATTTAATTGTATGTAGGTGCAAATGGATGTGAAAAGTAATTTCATATAAAGTTTGTTTCGTGAAAGGATATGAAATTGAATAGAGATTGTAAGCTAATAAATAGTTTCATAGAACTATTAAGTACAGTGGGTAATAGAAATATTATTCTGAAGAAACGCATAGAGAGGGGTCGAAACCCTTATATTCAGAGATTTTATGATTCGTAGGGGAAGCAGTGTGTAAAAGAAACCAACAATTTTATGGCAATCATCCCCTTAGTAAACTACTTGTTGTCTCGGAGAGGGTCTAAAGCTTTATTTACTCCCTAATACACCACTTATGCAGATGCTATATTTATGGAATTGCCCGTGAATTGTTTGCAAACTAATAATGAAAAGTTGACTATTTATTGACTCAGTAGCTATCGCCATATGTCTATATATGTTCCTGTTTTATGCACTAGGAACTTGTGAAATTGGGTACTTACCAATTCTAATTTTTATTATGTGAACCTTATTATAGTCTTCGAAAGTAGTAATATGATAACAAATACATAACTAAGTGATAAACCTTTAAAATTGATGGTCCAAATCCAAACGTATATGTATTTAAGTATGTTTTGCATCATCATCATTCATCTAAAGTACCATAAATAAATGTGGAATAAGTTTCACTACATTCAAAGTAAACACAAATTATGCACGTCGCTTATATTTCCATCTTTTCGTGAAGTGTCAGTGTTGGTACAGTTTCAATTAACCAGAAGATCGTGAGACGCTGTGGGAACGGCCGCGTCCGTGTTGCGCGGAACAGTAGATTTCACGAGTCGTGCGTCCGACTGGTCCACGATTGGCCGGATTGCCCACTGTCATAGCGCATACCTGATAGGTTTGTGAGCCCTCTTAAACTTTCTCTCTCAGATCTCAGATACTTTAAGTATTCACACTTTTGTCCTGAAACATCGTCATGTTTACTCTCACTTTTGTGTTATCATCTCCGATTCTGGTGTAGATGAATTGACAAAGTAGCAGTAACATACTACTACATACAAAACTACTTAAACAATAAATAATATTAATATAGTATTAAACAAAGAACCGGACATATATAGAAGATATAATACACCTACATGTTACATAGATACTACGAGTTTCTTGCATTACGTTTTAGATGACATTCAGCACTATATAACCAAGTCCCAGTGAAAAAAAACTCAGCAATGTTTTGGTGTTTTGCGTTTTTACGGCCGACCATCGAAACGACCATCACAACGAGAGTCGTTACGGGAAACTTGGGATCTGTGTAGTGGTTCCGGGCACGGCGTACGCCGTTCGTGCGTCCGAGATTGGAGAAATTGCGCACTGTCGCACTGTGCGCCCGATTGATTTGTGAGGCGCCTCGCTCTCGGAATAGAAGGTTTTGTGCGCGTACCTGCGTGACCGCCTGTCTGCGTGTATTTCATTAGGTACCTACCTCGCTATTCGCTGATAACAGCGCCAGAAAGTGTTCGTGTGAACGTTCCTAGTTCCTTTAATATTGAAAGGTTCTGTAAAGTAACATGGGATGCGTTAGTGTGTGATGCGGGAGATAAATATAAAAGTAAAGGATGTTAACTTTATCTTTATCCCATTCAGCTCCATCAACGGAATATATCAATGTATAGTATACGCCCAATCATAACAATATACAACTAAATGTTTTGTACTCATTCATTATAATGAATCAAAGATGATTCAAATGAGAAGCTTCGAGTTCGGTGTAGACAGAAGCGATACTTTCAATGCGATTATGGGAATTGTTGTTAACACAAATGTTGTTTGTGTTTTAAACAAAATATTTCTATTTAATTATATGGTATTAAAACAATTTTAATAATAGCCGGTCTCTTCGAGGGCACCTTCGTATATAATTGCCGCATCTTCGAAGACGTACTGCGCGCACGCACGCCAAACGCTAATTTACGAATTTCACCCGCCAATTTGTGGCAGTGATAAAGAATCGCCCGATTTTCACCGGATGAACCTCGCCTTTTGACATGTTCCGATGTTTTACAGTTGTTTGTGTAGAATTCAGGTCAGTATTGAGAAATGTCCAATGACGTCACTTAGAGACGTCTTATAATTATTTAAAGTTAAGTTGGTCCCGTGTTGCAAATGTCCATAGGCGACGGTGACTTAACATCAGGTGGCTTGCGTACCTCTTCGCTAGATTAGCTAGAAGTGTCGCCTTTTAATTCATTATTATACCTCTCCGAGTGCACTTAGTATTTCTATTCGTGCGTGTAATTTCTTTCAAATCTACGCTAGCGTTTATGCTATTGAGTAACAAACTTTATTAAGTGAAAGCATACAAACGTTCTGTCAGGTCTCACACACTATATACTTTATATTGAGTACGATGGGGAGGAGTTGTAATTTTGGTATGGCTTGGATCGCTTACCGCAGGCAGTGGAAGTGGGACTATAAACTTAATAAAACCCCAAGAATGTTCCTTGGAAATGTTAATCGCTAGCTAATTTCTAACCACCCGACTACCTCGGATCCTACTCCTACTACATCTGGTGCCTAACGATTTAGAACCGACTTAATTTAATTACTGTGTAACGTATTTTTTTCTCAGATGAAATCACTTTGTCTTTGTTCAAACATAAAAAAATATATACAAAGAATGTGAGGTTTAAATGTAATGCAATTTAAATTATATCAACAGAGTTGAAAGGAGAGGTAAACGTTGAATTACCTAGTTCATAGTTATATTAAAAAACATCTCGACCCTTGTCTTCCTTTTAAACAATGAAACAGCAGCTCGACATCGCTTCCTTAGTCATGAAAAGGGGTAACGATCGTGCTGACGGAGACAAGCCGCGATGGTTTATTACTTTTAAATCTCAGGGCTTTATTAATAACTCTTAAATGTACACAGCAGATTATCCCGCCATCTCGTAAGGACGTCGTGTACCATCTTTTGCATTGATGGCTATTTTCTCTCGTTCCTTTTCCCTCGGTTTTAGCTATACTCATTTTTTCAGCGCCCTTATTCGCTATGGCAAAATAAATACGTAATTTGGCGCGTTAAGTAATCTTTGTAAAATATTTAGGAATAAAGTGGAAATAGTATGTTGATGCCAATTTCTAAACGTGTTTAGGTGCAAAAATGCTCAAAATAAGTAATTGTAGGTAGTGTATGAAGCACGTTTTATGTTTTGAGCGTGTTATTACGCACATGGTTTCGGCACGGAATCTCATGTGTCTGCGTGCAGGGAATAGAAGTGAATACAATACAAGATTGACAAGTGTTTGCACAATAGTATTATATCTTTTAATCTGGCCAGGTTATCTAAGATGGAATCGATGTCGACCATCTTGTATTCTAAGTTATTTTTATTAATAAAACGTACGTATGTATGTACGCCATCGACCGCGTCTCGTCCAGTTATGCGTACAAAAAGCGTAAATGCTGATTGATATGTCAGAACCCGTTTCCATTTGGGATATAATTTATTCCGCGCCACGGTAGGCTAAGTTAACTAGACGACAAGACCATTGTTTCTATCGTGGTACTGTGTTAATATTAATGAATGAAATGCAAGCGAGCGAGCATCTTCACCCACTTGTCTGGTTCCACGGGTTTTTTGTCCGTGAATTGTCCAGGCTGGTTGAACGTTGTATGTCGAATGGTTCGTACGCGTGTTTGTACTGCAATTATTGGCACTCGCGCATTTGTTGCTTAAACTCTGGACTATACGCACTATAGAAAATAGATCGCTCATTCGGTGCAACAACGTCACAAGTTCCAAAATCGAAAAATTTACTTAAGTATGCAAAATTGTCTATAGGTAAACATTGTAATTGTTTGGGAA
>DWGW01001686.1:0-10880 GCA_018247775.1 Udranomia orcinus
ATCACTAATCACAACTGTTCTGTTCAAATCACAACCGTTTTACTTCGTAGTTCATTCTATATCTTGTTACACTTTTTTAAAAATTCTTTCTAATCTGCGTTCCCGCGCTTTTTTTTTGACAACCCGCCAGAACCACAGACAAACTAAAAATAATGTAGGTACATATAGAACATAAAATTAATCTAGAATCAATTTAATATTTATTTAAAATTCTAATATTATTTCTAAATATGCTAACACATATGAGTACTAATATAAGTTACTGTTGTTAGGCTTCAATTAGTTCCACTATACTTCCAGTTTATGCGAATATGTCAAAGTAACGTAATGTAATTCGTCGTCTCCTGTACTGTATACATTTCATAAATATCTAAAGCATCTAAGTGCCTCCACCATTTACCTCTTGGAGTTTAAAATGTAGATCTTAGTAAAAGCAATGGTCCATAAAAAGATCTCAGCTACAATTTCGGGTCCAGAAGGGCTTTAGAAGATTTTAAGAAAGGAGTCCGTCTTACTAATTACTGGCAACAATTTTAGTACACTCACATAAACGACGTTTCTGTAACAACTCTTTGCTTGACTTTTTACAGAATTTAGACATTCATTCCTTTCATTTATTCACATTGGGGACGTTTAAGTATTGTTTTATTCTAAGAATGTTTATGGAATTATTACATGTACTTTGAAACAAAATTAAACAATATGGTTCTGACACGCATAATAAAACTTAGTTCTGTAAAGCAATCTCTATATACCAACTTATGTAGATATTGCCATACCATAAACGTAGTTGGATTAACTACGTTTATGGTATGGCATTTCAAATCAATATAATTTTATTTTTTATTACTGTCAGAAGACAGAATGTCAATATAGAAATATTAATTTCATAGAAATATGTAATTTACATATTTGAAAACCATACACTAATAATTTTACTTTTTACTTTACATATATGATTCACAACATATATGTAACGCATATCAAATTAAAACGCATGCATATCGATTATTCAGGTCTCAAACATTCTATTTCCCTTTTATAGCAAATGGTATTATGTTATTAGAATGTTTCCCATTTAGTGGTTCACGCTACGGTTCACCGGCTGGCAAATAACCATATGTATCGGCAGAGTTTATTATTGCTGTTTTGACCAGTAATATCCTATTTAATTGTTATTAGTTGCCCAAAATTATCACTGGTGCACCAAACACGTGCCATGCGACTAACTAATTTTACCGCAAAAATTAGTTCGTGTTCAAATATTTTATTAAATTACTTCGTATTTGAATATTTATTAGTTAACTAAAAGTTTAGTTTAGTTAACTAAAACACAAATTGGCAATAATAAAATATTAAAGTCTTTTTCGCAAGTTTGTTAGTATTTTTCTCAAACATTACATTCATACAAGTCGTTAAAAAAACTAACAACGGATATTAGTCAATAATACAGCGTATCAAGGTTTTATTAAAATATAAATGATTTTAAGTAGGTTTTACCTAATAAAAAAAGAAAAACAAAGTACAGATAAGCTCTAAATCGACGAAATTACCAAAAGTCTAGAAGATATTTCATCAAATATTTCTGTGAGGCGTTCGCGGCATTCGAGATTGTGAAGTAGGTACATAACTGGTTTTACACAAGCATAACAGGTACAAATATACAGCATACAGCCTGTTGACGGCTGGCAGTGCGAGTTTAATTTCCTGACCTGGAAATTACAGCCCGTAATGAAAACTCGGAGGTTGTCGGAATAACATCCGAACTTGACACATCACATTCGAAATACCATTATAACATGTTCATACTCCAGAACTACTACTATAAATGGTAGCTCGAACTCCAGACAATTAAACTTTTGCTTATTCTGCCGGAAAATGTTCGTGCGATTTTGCTATTAAAAATTCCTTTATGAATCTGTACTGTATGAAAATAATTTTTAATTGTGCGGAATGAGTTTTCCAGAACTATAATTACTATCGATTTTTGTATTTCATTTTTGCATTCGTTCTCTAGATTTTTCTTTGTGCTTCGTTCTATGCACATACCGTACACAATTGTATGTTATAAAAATATCAAGTACCTACATAGCAATCCTCAATTTTATGATATATTATATTCATATAACTTTCGATCCAGAATTAATAATTAGAATTAAGCCCACAAATAATGTGCTGTGTTACTAAATAATGGTGTTAGTTTCATTTATAATCTAAAATTGGTTTATTAATCCACGCGAACATTATTTTAACTATATGGTGTAATACATAAAGGTAACAACGAAGAAACTAAAGCTGATAAGTGCTCTCAGTGAAAACGACCAGTCAAAAAGGATATTTTAATACATTTCATTAATGTTTTTTTCTCTCCACAATTTAAAGTTTAACCAGAATTTAAATAACAAAAGATAAACTCTTTAAATATAAATATTTCCAACTTTTAGCTTTCATGCGAAAAACTTAATGACTTCTGAGTTTAAAACATAAAACAAAATGGAAATTCGGGCTGCAAAAGAACTTCGGTCATACATACACCAAGGATGCAGTATTTAATAGTAACTACGCGATGTATAGTTATAGTTATAGTATTTCAAATAAAAATGCGAATAGGCAATTAAGAAGGAAACAAAAATAATATTTACTTATTACCATTTTATAAATTATCAATGGCGTATATACTCGTATTACTTTGATATAGGAATTTGCTTAATATAGTATTAGTTACTCTAGCATTATGTTCATTTTTATTAAACTCAAAATTTATAATTCACTTGAATACCCGAGAACCATACAATGGATAGCCATGAATTGCTTTATTAATTCTATTTAAAAAAATCTCAAAAACACCCGTATTGTCAACATAATACTCTAATTTATTTAACATTTTAACCGCAGCACGCAAGGTATAATCAGTTCTGCATAACATTAACCATTTTTTTCTCCACCATCCTTCGTACAATGCTGGAAAATTTGTCGCTTTGTGAGACCAGTGTTTTAAAACTAACGTTAATCATTACTAAACGCCCAGAGCAAATGGTGTAACACGTGTAGGTAACATATGACAATTTTCTAACTAGAAAAATGGCATGTCCTTAGCAGCACTAAAGGATGTGCACATCACTCGTGTCTCGCAGATGCAGAGAGTGGCGTGAGCTATAATTTATGGCGCAATTCATCAGAGCTCTTAGAGCGTCTCGTAACTATTATCTGTAGCTACATCGTGATGCATGAGAATGCCTTGATTTCACATTAATTTCAATAAATCCGCTCCATGTATAAGTTAAAGGTTTGGGAGGATATAATGGCTACATATTATATCTATATCTAGCCATTCATTACGACCTCAGGTACCATTACAATTAGTTTGTTGTATTTAAAAATAGTCGCACCTAGAAATGTGAGGTTTTTGCCTTTTGGTCGAGGTACATGATGTAAGCGGAATCTACCATTCACATAACGCTCAACCAACACCCAGAATAAATCAGAGGTCGCATGTCATATTTATGACATACGTCACAAAAACAGCCTAGCTAAATGAATTCCCTGAACTTCCTTGAATACTCCCCTTACAACGACTTTTCTGAATTAAACTTAATAATTACTACACTCAAAGCCCCACCGGCAGTATACCATGGACTCACTACAAACGTAAAAAATACAAAAACCCCCGAGGCAAAAAAAGACATCTAAGCTCATCATATAGATTTCCGGCCGGAAATCACGCCGGGACTCTTTGCGCAACAATCATTGTGCCTCGCGGAGCGGTAATAATTATTCCAGATTTACCATATTTATATCTAACGTATGTATATTAAAATAGCATCTAAGCATTGGAGTGCACAAAAGGTGTAACATGTACATATGCGACTTCATAAAAGTATTGAATCTGAACTCGTCCGACTAGGACACCGTATACGAAGTTGACTTATAGGTCATAGACGATAGTGATGTAATATCAGGCACAGTTCACACCTTAATATACCTTACTGCTATGAAAGGAAAGAAACACGCTGAGGTTACAGCCAAGAAAGCAGAAGCGGAAATTAAAGTGTATTTTAGGAATTTCGTTTTCGTGCGGCCACCAAGTGAAGTACCTACAAGTGAACTAGCAAGGAATTCATTCCGTGTAGTGTGCTTGCTTAAAAGAGTTATTTTAATTTCCGGCACGTGAGGCGCTCGCTCTGAGCCCCGCGGGGGCTCGCACGCGACTTATCTCGCGGAGTTTCTGTTGCAGTAACACTTTTCATTATTTAGAACATACTCTGCAACTTTAAACGTCAATGGATTGAGCATTACGTATGTTTATACTCAGCGATCCGTGCATATTTTGAAAGTCTTTAGAGGTACCAATATATTTGTTGATCTAAGAAAGAACTTCGATCCTACCCTGGTATGATTAATGTTAATCAATAATCCTTAATGTTAAATGTTTTCACACTTTACTTGGGTCATCTAAACGCTTGTATACTCAGTGAAAGCTCCCATTCTTTTCGAGAAAACAAACTAAAAGTGGACATTAATCCGTCGTTTTAACATCTCAGTAACAGTACGTAATACGGCCTAAATAAATTAATCAACAAATTTATTCAGCTAACGCGTTCCCTCGGAAATAAAACGGCGAGGCTTTAGTTATACACGTTCGGGACTTACTGAGCCGTTACTTAAAATTGCATCGTTTTGTTACGGGCTAAGTAAAGCACAGTGCTTAGTGGTGCTGGTATTTGGATGAGACGCGGAAGTTAAATGAAGTTCAGTGTAATTACTCTCGGCGAAGCGGTTAGCTCGAGTCTGTTATGGTGACAGACTCCGCCGCAAACCTCCGCACTCTAATTCGGACTAATGCCGTGAGCGATACATCTATTTATTTAAACCTACACAAACAACGCAATATTTATTTTTAACGTCTATTATCTAAACGTTATTTTCCATACGTACCCACGTAAAATCTATAGGTTTGTACAGCTTTTGCTTACAAACACATTTTAACTTTCATTGTATAATTTCTAGATTTTATTTATAGACTAAACTTTTCTGTTTCTTTCACTAAACTATTATTCCACACAAACATCCCTGATATGAAATCGAAATCATATTAAAAGACATTACATACATACGATAATTCGCAAACTATGGCTTAATTCGCAAAACGTGAAGATTCATTACCTATTAAATGGCGCAAAACGAATAAATCGAACAGAATAGAATCAAATTAATTTCAAACCCTCAAAACTTTTTCAGTGGTAAATCTATTGAAAATCTTTGGTAGCTCTTGCGAACTTATTTTCCCGGCGCCCCGATTGAATCGGTTCAGGTCCGATAAATCGGAACTTAATTTTTTGTTCGTGGTATAAGTATCCTACAAGTATCTATAGTAGATACATTTCGTGTCGAGTCTTCAGAGGAAATTGAAAATGAAATTCAAAAGTATCTAGATATTCTTGAAGCTTACTTCTTACTTATAGGTTTCAGTACATTTTAACTTTCTCGGATAGTTTTTGAATATTCCTTTTACTCAAGAAGACAATTATTTTATGTGGCATCTATGAAATGTAGTTCCATTATTATTTTGTTTTTCATGATTTATGTCACCTATAATCATTTGCAATTTGTACAGTGATATGTTAAATCATTCCAACTCATTATTGACTCTATTTACGATGTTCTATTTACTGCTTGTTTCTATTTTACGTCTAATACGCGGGAAAAGTTATACTCGTATATTATATAATAATATCGAAATCAACAACAGTCTTGGGCGATAAAATATTATAACATTTAGTTTTAAACTAAGTAGCATCCAAATTAAAATACCTATTCAAAATTAAGATTGGAATAAAATTTACTTGGGCTATTTCGTAGTTCAAAATGTAACGACGATTTATTCCCATTATAAGCATAATACTACTCCTCTTTCACGGTAAATTTTATGAATTCAAGTTCTCCAAGTTTAACAAATTGTACATACCTAATAGGACAATAAGTGAATGCGAAAAGACAGAATCCAGTCCAAATTCTTAAGAACTCAATGAATATGAATAACCGTGATAAATCCTAAAAATACGACTTTCGAAAGAATTTTCAGTCAACATTGAATAATTCGGACAATTTATTAGTGCTTGGACATATTTTCTCTTTTTTTTAATAATAAAGTATGTCGTTATGAGTGTGACAAATAATGGATATCTTAAAACACGTAAATGGTTATTATTAACAGGATTGAATATGTACATCTTGGATACAGTAATCCTTGCATATAAACATTTACATCGATCTTCAATCAGTAGGTACTTGCAGTAGTAAAATACTAAACTCAATTAGAGAAGTGTTGTTGTATGACAACGTGAAATAAAAATTAAAGGTTCAGTAAAATTTCAAACAGCCAACTACGATTGCATGACTGTAGCATTATAAAAATTATTATGGTATTCCCACTACTGAACAATCACTGAACTCCTACAATATGATCTTTAGCGTTAGATCTCTATCAGCATGCGAAGCAGGGCGGCGTCGTATTTGGCGAGTGAGCGGCAAACTCCCGCTCTAGCTGAATTTGCAATTCGTTTGCGGACTACGAAATACTCTGCATTCGACCAACTCTTTAATATATTTCTGGGTTAACGATCCCGTCATTGCATATTTAAGCAGGGTATACATATTTTTGACATTCTAGCGATCGACCAATATGTACAAGATAGTTGTTACGCTTACCAAGTACATCAAAAAAAATATAATAGAAATCGCTAAGTATATCTATTTTACTTTATTTGTTTCAAACCATTGCATAAGTTAGTCAATTAAACTTAATTATTTACTAACGGCTGTTCTTATTTTAATGTAAACAAAGAAGTTGGGGAATGAAGCGGTAATCTCTGCAGAGTAGAAATAACAAAAAGTACAAGCGAAGCAAACTCGCTAACTTAGAATAACGTTCATAATTTTTACAGGCCGAAAGCTACTCGTACACGAGCGAATCCAAGATTAACAATTGCCCTTAGCCGGAGAACGAGAAAATTAACTTTTAAATGTAAATTTTACGAGGAAGTCATAACGTGAAAGCTGCCGCGGTTAGCTCTGATTTATTGCAGTTGGAATTGAAAGTGTTAAAGGAGTTGCAATCTGAAAAAAGTTTTAATAGGTACCTCTTTAAAGAAATATAAATCAGGAGTGTAAAGCGAGTTTAACTTTTGCAAAGTTGTTCAGCGCTTAGGATCATCTACTGGAGTGTCTATTTAATGACGTCACTTTATTTCCCTAATCAAGAAAACATTAATTTATCCCCGCATTAACGTCCAATGATCTCGTTTAAGCTTTATGAGCGAGGGATGCCACCGTCGCCTTAAACTTGTATTTCTTGACTTTAATTATTAACTTCAACTGAAGCTCGGAAGTTGAAAAACAAAGGAAAACGAAGTACTTGCCAATGCGTCGATCGAAGACATGAAATCGTTGGTATTTATATTGAGTGCTGCAAGCGGAGATCCGATCTCAAAGCCCCGCCAATAATTTAATAGCAAATAGTTCGCCTAAGGCGTTTAATATGATGCTCCTACATTAAGTTTAACATACTCAGAATGACGTACATACATATTTACTAAAAAATAATAGTGTAAACTATACCGACTACTACTATTTATTTGACTGTTGACTTCGAGAGATATATTTTACAATATGTAAATGTAAAGTAATGGATTATGGTATAAAATTGATTCCCACCATACCACACGTCCAAAAACATATTAAGTACCTACATTTTTAAAACTCACGACTCAAAACTCATCAATTTAAAAGGTAATGTAGAACCATGCGCTATCTCTACAATTTTTCTAATTATTCTATTCGTCCACAGCTCAGAATTCTATATTTTTCATTTTTCAATTTCATAAAAATTCGTATTATCACCAAATTCCACACTAGACTAGACACTTTAAGAGACTGTTTCACGATAAAACATTAACAAGCGTTGACTTAATTTCTAACCATATTCCACAGCACGACTATAAAATAAAACGAACCAAAAAATATGTGAAAATACAACTACCCGTTATTGAAATATATAAAATTTAGGTAAGCTACACATGCATACAAACGTTTACAAACAAAACAAGCCTCCTACAAACATTACTTTTATTTGAAGTGGAGACTCGATCCCAACATTAGCCAGCAACGAGTTGATAATAAAAGATACTTCAGTTTATTTGTAATTTCAGATACAACTTCTAAACGCTTTTATGTTGGCAAAGGCCAATAACAAATAGAGTCGGCAACGGTACAAATTAATTAGCAAAGTAGGTAAGCCCAAGAACCATTTACCGTCTACTTACTGCATTATCTCGTGGAGGCTTAACTTGATGTTGTAGACCAATGGCAACGGCTTTCAGTGTACTCTTGCGTCGCAAAATTGCATTTATTTTTATTACGCTTTCTTTTTATAGCTCACCTTTAATTAGGATTACCTTTAATTGATATTTTAAGTAATTCTTGCTGTAGTAAAGTAATATGACAAAGTCTGCATTCAAGTTGTAAACGTAATAAAATAATAAATGATAAACTATTTTATACTGAAATTGTGACTCTAATTCATAAATTGTTTGTTTTGCGTTATTTGTGTGTGTTTGTTTGTATCCATAAACTTGTGGCTTTGAACAATAATAGAGCTCTCTGCCTGTTAATCTTGGCAGATGCAAGAATATTTTTCGAAACAGGAGTCACTGTAGCACCTATACTCGTAATAGGAAAGGTTTACCTAACATTTAAAAATACATTCCAGAAGTAGTTCCTGAAAATACTATAAATAAAAGTAGAACAAAATATCATCTTTTTAATCTCTTACACTATTCTCGGATTAATTTTATAAGTGCAGCTTCGCTTTTCAAATTAAATTTTATTTAGACGTTAAAAGCTTGCAATGCAGGCTTCAATGCATATATGTACATACATATACACTTCTGTATAAAGACCTGTCTCTTGAACTATGATGCTCTAGTATTTAATGATGAATTTTAAATAATGGAAAGTAAACAAAAGTAAAGCAAAGTATAATTGAATAACAATGAATGCTAGATTTTTATGTTATCGTTTATTCCATGTAACATATGTATACATGGACGTCCGTCATGTACGTATATAACCTTTTATAAAATTTAGAAATGACTATAATATGATAATTAATCATTATACTTAATTTGTATTGAAATACAAATAAGACAACTCTATTTTCAGCGACATATAATCGTTTGTTTCATAATCTTGTAATATTGAAGTTTTCGGTTAAAATCAACGCAAAAGGCGACGAATAAGCTTGAGCTTACTTGAGTAAGAAAAAATGTCCTTAAGGGAAAATAAAAAATGTTAAGGAAACGACTACAGCAATGGGCTGTCGTGAACCATGGAAACCTTTATTTAAACTGACAACTTCTACTTAAGTTATAGTATAAAACTCCCATAGCATATTCATTGCAGTGGTAGCAAAATAGCAAAACTTAAAGGTCGCGCTTTTTCATAAATATTGGTAGTAAATGTTTAATAGTGCTAGAAAACTTTTAATTCAAGTATGTTACAAACGTTCGAAACATACTAACCTCAAGAAGTATAATATTTAAATATAGAAAATGTTTTTTACACACATTATTGGCGAGCATATTTTAACGTAATTGATAATCCCGTTCCTGTTCTCCGTACGACTGCAGCGGAATTGTACTGTTTACTGCTACTAGTATCATATTGCCGCGTTACGATTCTGATTGCGGACAGCTATCTAAGCCGGCGTTGGGCGAGGCTTAGCTGGTTCGCTCCCTTTCTGTCTTATATAACAGCAGTAAAAGCCTGTACGTTGCGATTCAACCATTCCATCGCCATTCATACAGGGAATGAAACATTTTCATATGAGTAGTACAAACGCGTTGTCTGTTCCTTTCAAAACTTAATAGCAATGTATGACCTAAACCAACATTTTAACCATATTATTCTATTATATTACCTTGGTCCAGAATTAGATATCCAAAATGTAAACAAACAGGATAACTGAGCAAAACGATTAGCTACCTCGATTTTATAAAAAAAAACGTTTCTTGTGGTAGATTCCTATTTTTGACGATAAAAAGCTAATACGACGATATAAATTCACATTTTGGGATACATACCTTATTTTTTTTCCTTTCACCATAATATAAGAATAGTCTATGGCAGAAAATTAAACGATCCAAAACGTTTTTCGTGCCGCCATTCTCATGTGTCGTAGACTGGTGATACTCGTGATCGTGATTGAAATCGAACGTTTTATTGTTTTCATAGCGCGTTTTTTCATTTATGTGTAGTCAATAAAGTTTTTTGTTGAGTTAATTAATTGAAGTTTTTTTTATAATTGTTATATAAGTAAGAAATTGTTAGTTTATTATAATATTATGATTAATTCAAAAGTAAATTAAAGAATAAAAGGTTAAGCTTACCTACTTGCACATAATCATATTTTGAGAGTTGAAAATTACACTTCTATGTTAACATTTTATTTTACCTATATTTGTATCAGTATTTTTTACATCGCGCGAGAATCACTCGTCCAACTTGACAGATACACAGAACATGCATAGTTGTTGATGTTCAAGTTTCATGACATTTAAAAGTACTAACTTGTTACTCCAGAAAACTCTGATATAAAGGCACGTACACATCCGGATACAGAACAAACTGTATGAGGACGTAGAGTGACTTTTCCGAAGTGTGTGTCAGCTATAGTCGTTAAAGCGGCCGTCGCGACAATTACCGCTACGGATCTGTCATGATCCGTGGAGACCCTTATTTAAACTTACTTCGCATGTTCCAACTGAAACTGACACCACACTAACTTTTTATTGCAACTCGGATAGTGTAACTGTCTTTTGGAC
>DWGW01001687.1:0-10879 GCA_018247775.1 Udranomia orcinus
TTTTAAATATGTTGACTTTTATTTGTTTTCTCACATTATTTCATAGTGGTCTCAAACTTTTGACCGGTAGTGTAGGTATCAATCAATATCATTAAAGTGAAGTTATGTTAATCGTAAATCGGAAGAGACGTAGAATCATATTCTTGTAAGCAAACTAGAAGAAAGATACTTATTTTAATTAATATAAAGTAAAATAAAAAATGGTTCTGTGCTTAATAATTATATTTCTGTATCGTCAAATATTATAACCATGACAATAAACTTTAAGTAATAAAGGAAAATTTCTGTAGTCATACTTTGTTTGTGAACGCATGGTTCTTTTATAGGCTTTCTTTAATAGTTGGTATCGGTAATATTCTATGAAGCATAAGTGAAGAAATAATACATTTCCGAAACTATTCGGACCGTTCCACACAACAATGCCGCTTCTTACAAGTACCAAGACGTCCGAACCGCCGTATACGAAACTTGCGAGAAGCATTAAGGGCTCGCACATCGTAGGGACTGACCCGTCATGAAATTTAAATCTAGATCAATAACCGCGCTTATATCATTGTCTTCATTAGAGATAATTGGGTTCGCTCCCCGGCCGCCACAACTTTGTTTGCTCGCCGATAACTTAAGACGAATTACTTGGACATTATAAAGGTACGTCTGCGTGTGTTTGTCGTACGCTTACGTATGTGTGTGAACGAGGTTTCGTAAGATGGACTGGGTATGTGGGTTGATGAGGTTTCGGACAAATAGAATATTTGTTTACACCCTATCCTAAAGTGTTATTCAATTATTGAGATCAAAGCCTCGTGGAGATAGAGTTTAAAACAGTACTATTATGTAGACGAAGTAATAATAACATTAAGGTAAGAACAAGCAGGTCCAACAAATGCTAAACAGTCTCACAAAGATCAAAAAGATTGCTTACCGATTCGCCATAGCTTAAAACAAAAAAGTAATCCTTTTTTTAGCGGCAAAAAACCCCGTGAAGGTAATCAGTTTAAATATAATGTAATACAAGGGTCATAAAAAGTCCGTAACGCGGGCATTTCCGAGTACGCTCTGAGAGCAATGCCGTCATTTACAGTGAATATGTTTGCTCGAGCTAAACACGTTACCTGAAGTTAGGGCTCGCACAACATATGGCATTTACTCTACGATAATCGTATATCCGCGTCAGGTAGTCGAATAATCTGACTAACATTGGATATGGGAAAGTCAGAGCACTATACGCTCATAGTATTCTACCAGGAATTACCGTGAGTGCCTTTAATAACATACAAAGAAGTTTTAAAACACAACACGCAAAGAAGTTGAAAGACAACACAAGATACTTTCAATTAGGGCAGCGCTAACAATATATAGCGTTTACTCTACGATAATCGTATATCCGCGTCAGGTAGTTAAATAATCTGACTAACATTGGACATAGGAAAGTTAAGTGATATGCACTTATAGCCTACTAGGATTTAGTGTAGGTGCCATGAACAGCACATAAGCAGTTAAGGTGCCATGAAAGCAGTTTAAGGACACAACACAAAGAAAACAAAGTTGTTTAAAGACAACACACAAGATACTTTCGAATGGCATACCGGCGTGTTGACCAAGCCGCTATAGTTGTTCGCCGTTGTGTTAAAAGCACATTCGTAGTTTTTGTCGTTTGTATAATGAGTAGCATGTAGCAGTTCTTAGGCTCCTTTGTACAGGACAGTGGTCAATGTAGAAGGGTCTAGATTTTTATTCAATTTCTTTTATACCTCACCCATGCTCATACACCAATAATCGATAGGATAAAGTTCTTCTGCGCTATTTATTGCGGATATATTAAACATTTTAAAATGTATGGGATAAAAGCAAATAAATTTGCACGTTTTCCACCCGGAAAACCAATCTCAACAGACGTTTCCCTAATTTAAGATTTAATGAGGTAGTAAGTAGTCTATTTGAATCAAAGACATTAATACTGCAGTGGTAATTGGCTTTAACTGCTGCGTTTTTGGTTCAAAGGGTATAAAGGAGACAATTAACAAAGCTTCCATACTTAGCTGTCAGAGTAGAAAGAAGAGACATAACTTCAACACTAGATATTTACATCTGTATAAACTCTATATTAAATCAATCACGGATATCTTTTAGTGGCCATTTCTCAGGTATTATAAAGGTAGGTAAACTGTCCGTTCGTTAGCTACCTCGATATAAAAAAACGACTATTTTGATCTCCATGCGTGACAATTTACTATCAGGTCATCATAGTTCATCTCATTTGCTATCTACATATCGAAAAAACGAAATACGGGACATTCAGTCTTACGTACGACCTTTTGCAAAATACATGCTGAATCTTTCGCTAAGAGATCCAAGTTCCACTTCACATAGGTACTACGAACTACGAATTGCTCTACAAAATCAAGTAAACGGACATTTGTAAGGCACCAAGTTTCAAGAGGAATGCTGTCATTTAAGCGAATATGTTTACTCTCCGCGCGCAAACACGTTACCTGGAATAAGGTTACGGTACGGTACGGTATACGCGTGTTGTAAAACGTTCCCGGCGTAATTAGTTTGCGATGTGCTTGCAGGAGAAATAAATAGAACAAAATAAATAAATATACGCTTTGACAACTTTAAGCTAAGTGCTGTGGTGATCATACATATTAAGCATGTATTATGTCAGCGTATTGTAGCGTTTCAAAACATTTTAAGACAGCACTGAACTTATCATATATACTCGTATGAAATAGACATATGCCACCTTTAGGACGAAATCGACACATTTCAAAAAAATGATTTTTAAGTTTAGGTCGTAAAAAGACTTTATACGATTATATCTATCGTTAAAAAATAATTCGTTCCGATATTGCAGCTTTGTCCCGTTCCAGCGTGAATGTGGCGTTTTATTTTTTACGGAAGGATTGATATGATCGTATAAAGTCTTTTTACGATCGTAACTCAAAAATATATTTTTTTGAAATATGTCATTTTCGTCCTTAAGGTATGCGATATGTTTACATTTGTCCCACTAGGCCTGGGTGGCCTGGGCCATTTGTCCTGGGTCGGAATGTTACCACTGTACCCTGTACCCACTGTAATAACCCAGTTAATTTTTATAATTTCTTTATTTTATATAGTTGTAACATATTTTGTGCAACTTGTATTCGATAATGATCGTAGAAGGTCGTAGCATGCGTAGTTCTACGGCGCCGTAGTATCTTTTCAGATGAAATAAACATCAATCAGTCAAATACTTGTTACTTTCAGTTTAGATTTTACGTTATATGTTTCATTTGTATTTAAATTTTTGGCAATTGTTGAAATTTTAAATACAAATGGATTGGTTTTTTCTGTTTTTATGTCTATTTCGATTTCAGCATTGGTTCTCTTTCAAAATTTAAATTTCGGAACTCATTTATAGAAGTAGAAAGGCTATATGAAAGAATGAGGCAAGGTTTTATTGTCTCAAGTATAACGATGTTACACCATACTTTAAATCCTTCTAGCGGATGGCTCATGTGGTCGACCTAGTGTCTTCTACAGATGTATTGAAAACGTTTAAATGGAAATACATACGTATTCAAAACTTAAACTCATTGGTCCAAGCAACGCAAAACTCATAATCACGTAGATTTACATAAGTAGAACCGCCCTTCAAAGTCGGTACAACCTAAACAACATTCCTGTCTCTTGAATCGATAGATATAGGTACTCGTAAATTGTATTTTTGTCTTCGCTTTGTGTATCTTTGCATACGCCCGAATCGATTTCCAGTCGATCGTTTTCTAATCCCCATTTTCGTGATGCCATTACGATTTCTCGAGCGCTCACCTCACTCCATATTTCCGTGCATATCGCGACGATTCGCAGATCCATTATTTTTTATGGCTCAAATACACGGTGCTTAGTGGAAGTTGCGCCCCTGCCTACGTGTTAACGTTTAAGAAGGTGTATCGAGGGATGCCAAAGGACCGAACGACTGCGTGGCAACGTAAATCAGACGTATCTTGTTTAGATTAACTGTGAAACAAATGATCTGTTGGATCTATTTTTATGCGTAGATAATTACAAAATGACATGGGTTTCTGAGTGCTAATCTAAGTTTGAAACAATTGAATGATTTTTTTTTCAATATTATGATAATAATTTTATATATCTTTGAATATATTTCAAAGAATATTTTATTTGATACTAAATTTTCTTACATTGTTATAACTTGCTTATAATTTTAATATGATCTTAGAGGTACCTACGTCAAAAAAATTTAGTAAAAAAATACATTTTAATGGTATCTTATTCTTTAAACTTTCATTCACTTTAAATACGATGATAATAGGAATTATGCAGTTTCTATACGACTTAATGCGTAATAATGGGATTAAATTTCCATCCAGAAACACCGCCCCCTCCCTAAGTGGAGCAACGCTCAACTCAGCCTTTCCACTCAATACATTTTATCGACAAACGTCACTGACGCTGCGTGACACTTATGTAAATATTTAAATACGATCCAGTACAAGCTATGAATATTTTAAATTCTAAGTAAACCACTCAGCTTTGTATTCCGGCAAGGCTTTACACCCGTCAATAAAATAAAATATTCTGCTATTCCTCTCGTAATAAGGCTTAAAGTCCATTAAAACAATGGTAAACTTTCCCTTGAATTTTTACTTTATATCTATGCATAAAGCGATTTGATAAGTGTTCGCAGATTGGGGTTCGATATTAGAGTGACGAGTTATGCTGATTGGATTTTTTCAAGTGGTTTTAGGGCACGGTGAATAATTGAGTACGATTTGGTTCCGCGTCTTGCACCTCATAATCGACTACTATGCCAATGCATAATGTTCATTTATTATTGCGAAATTTCTGTGTGTGTATGTATTTAAATTCCGTTTCTTATATTCGGATACATTGTTTAATAAATACGCCTTCCTATTCTACGACAATCAAAAATCCGTGGCCGAAATTGCTATGAAAACTTAAAAGGCGCTCTTGAAATTTGACGGTGCTGCGAAATGTATCACTAATGAGATTAAAACGAAAGTAAAATAAGCAGGATCGAGTGAAAAGGAGTCCGTGCCGATATCAATTGATCACGCAGATGGCTGATGGCCCTCGTTGAGTCCATTCATCGCAATCGAGGAGGGATCCGATCGAGTAGCTCTCACCTCTCTTTCCGGTTGTCTTTCTTTTGTCAGGCGCACTTTGACTTGCGTCACTTGATATCCGAGATCGTCTTTGTTACATTGTAGCTGTGATAAGTGATGTGATATGGCTACTTGGTGATAGATCGGTTTATAAATTTACTGCAGGGGTTCGTAAAGGTGGATGATAGGGACGGGATGTATTATTTTATTCGTGTGGTAAATGAATAAGGATTATCTTTAGTCTGGAAACGTAGTAAGTAATAAAGGTATGATCAGTTTATATTAATTAAAATTATTTAGTATAAATGTGAAAGAAGAAACAAAAAAGCTTATAATACAAGATGCACAAGGAAAAAATTAATTATATAGTATCTGTAAAACGAATTTTAAGAATTTTTAAGAAATTGTTAATAAATAATGATAATATTATAAGACTAAGGAAAGGAAAGTACAAGAATAAGAAAAACATAAGTACATTGTACCCAAATAGGTGTTATATTGATAAAACTCAATGTAATTTATAGCTCACACCGCCACTGTTTTAGTAAAATAAAATGTAATAGGAGGCTTCTTAAAAGGCCACTCTCGCAGGTGGTGACTTCGACGATATAAAGTATGCAATGTGGGTGATTCTCGTGCGCCTATTACATATTTATTCACATTCCTTATTCCTATGCTGCAGATGGCAATTGCCTGCCGATGTACTTCATGTTTCAGTATGTCAATGCAAGGAAGATTTGGTGGTTATGTTATTGATCGATCCTAGGGAATAATATTTTGGCAATTTTAAGATAACACCAAAATCATAAGTAGTATTCTAAAGATAAAAAAATACTGAGACACCGATAATTTTAATATGATAATGTTTCTAATTACTTAGCTAATACATGGTTATAAAGTATACTGCAAACTTTTTTCAACATATCCTGATTTGTTACATTTAAATGAAAACTTTGCAGAATGTTATAAATAAATTCAAATAATGCCATAAGAACTGAGACAGCTCATATACCTATGTTTTTCGGACTTAAACATTTTAGACGTATGGCATCAAGGATTCGGATAGCAAGTGGATCCCCATCGATATACGTAATAGAGGAACCGGGCGGGCGAGTGGCATTGATCATAATATCGGCGGAGGCTTACCAGAGTGATAAATGGACGGTCACAGCGTCACTGGCGGGATGACGCCGCCGCCATATTTAAATCGTGCCATCACATCCGCGCGTGTATGTTATGTGTAGGTAGCCACATTATAGGTTGTTTATCCGTTCAATTATACAATACGTTAATCGTCCGGCCTTTTGTCGAGCACCTTTTTTGTTCTGTGACATTAAAAAAAATAATAATGTTAGTTTTGAGGGTTTACGATAGAATTATTGATTCCAAGTGTAGCTTTAGGAATATTTAAATTGTGTGTACACATATGTTTAGGTTGTCATATTTCCATCATGCCATATGTCCTTTATCCTTTCAATTATACAATACGTTAATTGTCCGGATTTTGTCGGACCTCTTTTTTGTTTTGCTGGTTATGTTTATAAAATGTTTAAGGTTATACTTATTTAAAATTAAACTTTATTGATTGTAGGTGATGTTTTTAAAAAATAATAAAGTTAGTTAGTAACACTAATTAGGTAGGTAGATAATAACACTAATTAAATAATCAATTGCAGAGCATAAAAATAATGGGGCATAGAAGGTTGGTATATTGAACCCTTATACCAAAGTTTATGGAAGAAAACATTGCATGTGTATGACAAGCAGGCGCAGAATTAGTCCCGATATAAAAAATACAATGTCTATATAATCAATATTTTATTTAATATTCTTTACTTATATTAAAACAATATAATCATATAATTATCATACTTGATTTTTAGATAAATAATAAGAAAATATACAACAACACAACATTTAAAGAGTAGGTAACGTTTATAGCACTAACCATAAACAAATATAACACGCCAGTATTCGTTTCTGTCACCTCCAAAATCAATGAACCAGATAGGAAATTAAAATCATCAATCAAAGTAAAAAATACAAAGGCCTGTTTCCCATTGTCGCGATATGTTTGCGCAAAAACGACTTTGTCGCATCACAGTCAAAGTAATAAAAAATCTTTACATGGATCTAAAGACTTCTAAAAACTAGAAGGGCTTGTCCTAAATTGGTAATATTTAGGGCCTTTTGATTATAAGATTTAACTAGCACTTGAAATACGCATATGCTCTTTTTTATGTATAAAATATAAATAGAAAATAAAACTAAAGGAAGAACGTTCGTGACTCTACTCCAAATTCTTCCATGTGAATAGGAGTATATGGAGTAATACTAAATGTGTGTTCTCTAAATAGGACGTTAGATGTAGAGTAGAGTAGAATTGTTTTACTTTACCAGATCTTCCAAACCTTGCATTAGGTTGGTTATCAACATTGAGTTACCTTCGCCCCAAAAATTTACTAACATTATACTCGTATAGAAGTTGCTAATTAATGTAGTGATAGCTATTTTCTACCACATTCAAACTAATATTTCAATTCATTTCGCAACTACAATTTCATCATTGATAATTAATTAAAATTTCGGAACTCTTATTAAAATATGACTGTGGCCTATCTAGAACATTTTAAGTCCCGTTAAAAAGCCCCGGGGCTTTGTGATAGGCCGTAATACGTTCACAATTGGTTATTGCGTTGCAATGACTGTGCGGTTTGCCCACGCACCGCGACGCTTCCCGGTGAAAGTGGAAAAGGATCCTAATACGAGCTTTGATATCCTTATTCGTTCAATATATATAAGGGTTTGTACAATTTTAAATCGAGTTAGATTACAACCCTTGATGTTATTATTTGGTCGATATTTGCGCGTGTAACGGTTTAAACTATTATTAATCGATAGGTGTTCTTAATAGCATGTCGATTTTAATGATAAACGATATTTAACCGATTTAAAATATGCCATTCCATGAAGCTGACGGTTTTGTCATATTAATTCTAAGTCAAAAAGTTTTTTATTATGCGTTCAAAGCGATCGCGAAACAATAATGTTCGAATAATTATGATAAGCCCGCCCGCCTATGAAAAGTCTTGTCATAAAAATCCGTGTTAGGTCAGGACCTATACCAGATTTCGTTAACGTTTCCCACTCTTAGTCTGTGCGAAAAATGGAATAAGCCTAAATAATCAAGTACCTAGATTGTTAACTTTTAATAAGATTCACGCTTAAAAGAGAAACAGTCAGTGTAACAAATAAAACTAAAATACAGTAAGTGAAGGCTTTAGGTTATTGAATAAAACATGACAAAATAACTCTAAAACAATTTATTGCGTTGGCGCAAACAGTAATCGCTAAGCGGCAGGAGCCGAGCCGAGTTCTTTCAGCAGGAAGGGTTCGCGATCCTCAATGATTCAACACTTTCCATTGAAAACTTTATTCCAAGATTACTCCCTTGTATAAATGTAATAAGCTTTGCAGTGACGAGATTAGACCCCAAATTTTACTCAGGCATTAATGACATTTTCAGTTGGCACGCGGGGGACACGATGCTCGTGAGACAATGATTTTGAAAGTCATTTTGTTGGGCAAAAATAGCTCCAGATAAACACTGATTTCGGCAATTAATGTCACTGGTTTGAGAGATGGAAATGTGAAGTTAGGTGGAAGTTTGTGGATGTTGGGCAATGTGGAAAACGGTACTTGGTAGTATTATGTCTGAGAAGTATGTGGAGCCATGTAAATATATATGGCATTCAGGATATCTATGTAAGTTATGGTCGATTTCAAGAACAAATAGTGGCTATGTGTCTTTATTGACGCCAATCATAAAAAAAGAATTATGCTCCAAGAGTTTAACATGTAACAAAGTCGGTAATTTGGGTGTGACGAATCTTCTATAGGCATAAAGTAGTGAAGTGCCTGCGATAAAAAATGTTTAATGTATTCATCTAACAAAACTACATGTATTGAATCATGGACGCATAAAAACCATAGATTTGGGCGATACATCGAAACTCACGTTGTTCGACGGTCGTGCATGAAATTTACATGGAATTTTGTACTTGTAATAAAGAATGATGAATTGGGCCCGCATTGGTAATTATGGCCAGCAGTGAGCGAGCGCGCCGATATTAAATTGCGAAATTCAATAATTTTGTTATTTGTACTTTTTGCAATATGGATGACGAAAATTTGACTGCGAAGAGCACCTCGCAGTTCTGAAAGTGGGTTTTGGCTTGAGGACCGACCGCATAATTTGAAAATAAGATTTTATCTTGCCATTCGTGTCTGGGTAAAATATATTTTTCATTGACACCCAAAATATAAGAAATATCATACAACAGTAATAATCGTAACTGTAGGTCGCTAGTCATAATTGGCAGTAGGTACACAGCATAAACAAAATATCCAATTACTGATTGGAATACAATTAAATGAATTTAGATTATTTTCATTTACAACTTATGTCATCAATTAGCTAATCTTTTTAGGTACAGCTATGATTAATTCGCGATTCTTCTACAAGAAAGCAAAGCAAATGGAGGGTGTATTGTAGATAAGCGGTTTTTGTGGACGTAATTGGTTTTCATTCGCGCGTTGATATACTGAACCGTGTTTGAGGCATGGTATTTTGTCACGATACCATTTGGCCGATGCGATTATTTGCTATCCCTGAAGTTTCTTTTCTTTTTATCTTTTATTTCGGATATGGACATAATTCAAACGGCCACTTGCGATTGTATGTTAGTTTACTAGAGAATTTTCTAACTTTAACTTTAATGTAGTAATACATCACATTAAGCCGTTATTTATCATTTTCATTCCCGCAAAAAAAAAAGAACAGCTTTAAATGCATTAAATAAAAGTATGTAAAAAAAGTATTTAATGTTTCGAGAAAAATAAATAAATGAGATAAGTTGATAAATAATGTGCAGGTATAAATAAAAAAAAATCGTTTTTATTTAATCGTCAAGATCTCACTGTCTATTGAGGTTTACGTTGACAAAATTCTTTATTCTCATATGAGGAGATCAGCGTACTCAAATATGTAAAACTAAAATAATTACCCCTGAAAAAATGACCAGAGGTCCGGGAATCTAAATTATGTAACATTCATCCACTGTCCTGGATGATAAATTGCATCCCGGCTTACACTCTAATTGCTTGTATTTGTAAATTTGGTTTTTGTCCTAATTTGCCATCGTTGCCATCGCCCGTACGATGCATAAAACAACTGAAGTTCTTTATTTACACAGGTTCATGGTGTTGATTTTTTTGACTGACTGAGTTTGAGTTTTTTATCTTAGCTTGTTTTTTACACCTACGCCAAAGTTAGAAAATCCTATCAACATATTATTTGTTTCATCTAAGTGACGAATGTAGAAAATGTTTTACTCTTTTTTAACAACATTACAGTATAAAGTAAAGCTCCAGGTATATATTCTCTCCTGCTTCATATTCTCTTCAGTTCTGAGATGTGGACCTTTTTAATGAAACAAAAAATTAAAAGACTAAGTAGGGGAGACCTAGGAGGTTTGTGACAGTTTTTACTTTAGGGGCCATATCTCGCTCAATAAGTATTCCACGGTTATGAACTATAGAAATTAAATTAGCGTCATTCCTTCTGTTTTTGAAACAATCGCCAAATTTAATTAAAGTATTGTAGTCTATGAGAAAATCAACAAAATCAAAGGCCACTCCCCCTGTCACAACTCTCCTACCACTGAGGTAAGTTGTGACAGGTA
>DWGW01001688.1:0-10877 GCA_018247775.1 Udranomia orcinus
ATAAGAACAATGTTCTCGCGGTCGTGTTCTGGGTTGAAGACTATGGTCAGGGAGACACATCTTATCCACGCTCCAACTAAGTCGTAAGTGTAGCAATCTATAGACTGTCGACCAAGTAAAGAACCTACATCCTGTCTTGGATTAATGGCAAACGCTCATGGGCGGCAGAAACCACTTATCATTATGCTCATGGCCTGCCTGCTCGTTGCTACCACAATGTCATAGAAGAAAGCTATCGAAGGTGGTGGAATATGTCTTAGTTCGAAACTGGAGGCATCACCGTCATGTCTATTTCTATCTTATTGCTATAAGGAAGAACACTTATCCAACGTTCCAACTTAGTTCCCAGTGGTAGCAACTATAGTCATTTGTAGTCGACCTTACAAATGTTTTGTTAACTGTCTTGTTTGATGTAGTATAGATTAGTTAAAAAACCAAATCAAAACATGTGTAACCAAATATCCATTATGATACCACATGTTTATCCATACACGACTTCGCGTACGAATTCGACTCTCAATAGAAAGTTACGTGAACGAACCGCCGTGAACAAGTGTTATTGTACGAATCGAATTTCGATAATATCTAGTACCTGCACACTCTACACGTACCGTAGATCCGATACGACAAAGCAAGTGAAAATAACACTTAAAAAGTCACGGTCACTGTCAGCACTCCACGCGGCGCCGCCGTCAGAAAGCAGATTCGATCACTTTCATCTGTGCCATTGTGTGACGCGTAATGAACGCTACAAAAAGATATTTGCATCTATGTGTTACATCTTTGTTTTTTTTTTCGTCTTTATATCTCGTTCGTAAATTTTGGGCACCTCGAAAGAGGTTGGGCTCGTGCACACAGCGAGTGGTGGCGACGCGATGTGTATTGCGCCGAAACTGCTCGGTGATTTGATAGGAATCAGATTTTTTTTTAGAACATTGAGGTGCCAAATGATAAAATACAACAAAGTACCCGTTTTTCAGTACTGGAAGATTAATAAAACCTTGGTAAACTTAAATATTTACCCAGGAAATTACTAACGTTGGCAAAAGCGATCCTTGAAAGCCTCTGAAAACGCCTCATAAATTTTTCTTAATTTAAAAGCTGTGTTTGCTTTCTGGATATAATGGATATAATGATATAATGGAATATGAGATATAAAGGAATGAATGGATGGATTTGATATAATCTGCATAGACATCCTTTTTCTTCTCTACTATTCTTCGAATATTATCTTCGAATTGATATCATTTATGGATTGTTGACGTGAGACCCAATATTACAGCTTTCAGTGGTTCACGAATGCGGTATTGAACCTGTTTTCTCTCGGCCCGCGGCGTCGGCCCCATCAATCAAGTGTTCAATAAAAACATGTGATTTGATTACTCATCATTAAGTATTCAGTTTGTTTTTAAACTCATACGAGTCAGCGAGGCATTAAATTATACGAATAATTATATTTCATGGAAATATAGTGAAATTTGAGGTACCAATATTATAGATATTGCAAGGAATTAAAGGAAAAATTCAGTATGTTAATACCTAATCTGGAAATATTTTCTTAACTGACAATATTAGTTGATTGGACATTAATTATGCTAATTATTACAAACATCCTGATAGAGATAAGAAAGATGAACGTAGCTTTTAAAACGTTTTGAATAGATCATAAGTATGCAGTACGGAAATGCAGTGACAAAATAGTCACTGCAGTTTTCAGGTGCAAAATATTCTTCTAATTTGACAACCTTTTATTCCTTGGCATCATAATAACCATATAATCAAGGATTAAAGCAGAAGAAAATAAAGAATTTTGTAATCATATTTTTTCCGTCTTTCCCTTCTTGAAAACGTGTAGTCTTACTGTAAATACTATGTGTCGTGAGTTTCATGCTATGTTTCGTAGTTAATTATAATCATGGTTCTTTATTAGTTGTAAATGACTAGTGTACACTAAATACACTCCTAATAACTGTTATGACATGCGGTCTATGTATGTGGTGCGTGTCGTGTCTGACACTGTGTAATTAAACATGCACGTAATTAACCGTGGGTCACACGGCTTGATCGAGAATCGCTCTTTACGCATTTACGTAATGACACTCTAATTAATATTTTACAACCGCGATCAAAAGTAATCGTACGATCGTAATTAGAAATAGAAACATGGTATTTTTTTTTACGTGATGAAAATCCGGCATGGTTACTCTACCGCCACGGAGCCGGCGGAGGGTTATGGGGGAACCAACCCACTAAACCTCACGGTGTTCCTTTTGTCCACTACTGGGCGGAGTCGCGGGAACGCTTGCGCACGCTTCCGCGCTCCCGCCAATGGTGTTCGGCCAAGAAACATGGTATAAAAAATAATTCCGAGCAGCTATTTCGATATAGTTGTGCATATTTTTTTTGAAAATAAAGTAGAATTATGTGTGTATAATTCTGTTTTTTCAGTGTATAAATTTCTCCTTTTTTTACTTTTGTTTTTGTAATCCAATTAATCTACTGCTACATAAGGCTAGATCCACATGGGTTTTACATGAGTTATATTATATGTTTGAATCTTTGTTATCTATGATTGTAGGTAAAATGTATAAATGCCTAGTATGCGCTAAGGTATAGAAAACAATAAAGAATAAATATATTTGAAAAGAATCTATGCATGTTTTTAATTTTTAGTCAACCTACTGTTTGTAAACATTTGGCGTAACAATATTGTAATCGGAGCTTTATTTGGCGTAGTAACGCCTACGTTCTGCCTCACGACAAGTAATAAATACGCGCAAACGATTGTAATTTTGGAAAGTTGAGCAATAATACGTAATATCACTTCATATGCACGTATGTAGTTCTATGATGCTTTGTAAAAAAAATAACATAAGCTCACAGAACAAGACAAAGACAAAAACTCTTCAGCGTGTTCATAATTTTAGTGGTATCGTATCATAGTGCATTAGTGGTAGAATTTTTCATGGTTTGATTGCAGAGGCTTTCATTGTTCGATTGCGGAGGCACTACCGCCACATCGCACCTTTAGGACGAAAACGAAACATTTAAAAAAAATGATTTTTGAGTTACGATATTAAAAAGACTTTCTACGATCATATCTATCGTTCCACGGAGTCTATCCAATAGATGCGGCTGATGAGGCGACGTACTGGCGAGTACCCTTACAAAGCACAGGAGACCACCTATAAAATATATTATTGTGGGTAAAAATCCTAAGTAACTCGGTATCGCGTTTCTTTTAAAGGATTTCTCCGCGTCAAAAAAATATATAGAATATTTAAATTAAAATTAAGTCAGAGACGTATCTCGATACCGGATATACGTATCACGTATTAGCAATATTTTTTCCCTATGGATTTTATTCAGCTCTGACACGGCGGCTCGGATCTCACCACCTTAACGGGTGTCTATTACGGCACTCGAAAGTTTTAATTATTGCCCACCGATTCATCTTATTCATTACTGCCGCGTTTGTGTTGCTTATTACCTCTTTAATCACCCTCTTTTGTCTTGTAGTTGAAATCTATGTCACACCGCCGGCGAGTGGCGAGCGGCTATTGTAATGCGATTTATTTGAGCTACGCAGTTAGAAATTTCAAGTCGATCGTGTCAAATGTTTGCAATTTGCTAATGTGATAGAGTAAGTAAGTTTGGTATGCGTTGCAACGTATTTTTGACTGTGAAGTGATTACTATTATAATAAAGCCTTCGAGCGTAGCTGGAGGGGTTAACAAAATTACTAGGATGTTTTGACATGCTAGTAATTAAATTGAATTATATATATTTCGCTTATATTCAGGTTATCAAGCGAAAACAACAAAACAAATATCTATTTTCAAAATAACTGTTTGCGTTATAGAAAATTGCCTTAGTTGAGTATGTACCTAATGTGTGGGAATTTATCGCATCTCTTTCGCAGTAAGACACCTGTCTTACCCTGAATTTCGCATTACACTCGAGCGAAAGATTTAAGTTGTATTGATTACTCTACTGCGGCCAACGAAAGCGTGATACGTAACATTACGAGCCCCCTTTGTCCAGTACTTTCTTCGTTACCGCAATAATTAACGCGAAAGCCTCCGGGCGGGCGATAGCGGCTGCCAATCAGCATTGCCACTGAATGCAGTACTTTTACATTACTTATGCTTTCTGTATGTACTATTCTGATGATGGAAATAGTTCTCTTTTCTAACATATGATTCTAATCTTATAGCCGCGAGCTTTTGAACGACGGATGTGAGTATCTTAGTAGTCTTCGTATTTTGTAGTTGTGATAAGCCATAATTAATAGGTAATTTGTAACTTAAGTGTTAATGGATGTCAACAAGTCATAATCAATATTAGTATTTTCGATATCTACGGCGTCATACGGAGAATTTATCCATAAATTCACAGCGTAATAGACAAGTGTCTAATACAAAGAGCAAGCTGAATTAAATTTCGTAGCCATGATCGATCCACTTCCAAAGGATACGGTTAATTAATTAGATAAGTTGCATTTTGCGTGAGCCGGCAATGGCCCCAGGCGGCCATGTTTGTTATCGTAACACACTACACGATGCGGTCACAATTCCTAATAAAAAATCAATATTACAATCTGCTTTGTAATTCATAATAATATAACGGGTTCATTGTGCTCTGTCACAATTAATGTAATATTAAGCAATCCTTATATTATCTGTATAAGGTCGACATTTGCATACGATAATGCATAATTACATAAAAGAGAAATCTTTTACAAATAGATCCGTATCTCCACTTCCTAAACAATCTAACTATGTGTGTTTTTCTATGGAGCTTTGTTCTCATACCCGGTACGTCTTATGTTCCGTTTTAAGTTTAGACTTTATACTCGATAGCGATTTTAAATTGAAACTCGTGTTGCAATGATGGCAATTGAGTTGATGTGGTATGCTTTTAACTTAAAGATCAGTGAATCCATTATCGTCACTTCATCGGTATTCACTTACAGATCTCTCCAAAGTGGACAAGAGTAACTCCGTGTCGAAGATCCCTAAGTGCTAGATATATAGTGCGAGGTATACTTCAATCACCTGCGAGAACATCATCATGCTTATTTCTTCAACAAAATCAAAGATTATAAAATAAAAGATTAATCTTGATTTTCATTGTTGATTAAATACCTAATAGTAATAGATATTATATAAACTATATATATATATATACTTGTCTGGAGAAGACTCAAAACTGCCAGCAAACTCAAAACCGTGTTTGACTGTTTGTGTTTCAGACGAGCACGAAGATCACTTACATTGTTTCGTCCTTGCATAATATATGAAAGAAGCTAAAACTACACAACCGTCTACACTCTCTGTAGGTACCTAATTACGTATCGAATTCGTAACATGTGACAATAGTAGCAGTTATGCGGAATCGTGTACACCTGTTGGTTTAAGTTGGTGGAAGTCGAACGGTTATTTTCGCGAGGCGTGGGCGCTTCGTCCGCTCCACCACCCACGGGACGTAAGGCCACTCGATCGATATTAGCGCCGATTCTGCATTTTAGGATAGAAAGCGACTAACAACTTTCGCTGTTATAAAATCCGCGGCCGCTAGCCTTGATGCTCCCTTTCCAATCGATTTGCGATTTGCATGTGATTTTACGATGTGTGAATTAATAATGTTTTTTTTCGGAAGCCGTTCGTGCCAGATGACGTAGTGATGGTTATTTGCTACGGTTTGGTGAAATTGGTTTTGTGATGCGTTACAGGTTTTATAGTTGATAATGATGTTTAAAGTAATAAGTAACACCGCTTAATCGTGTCATTAAAAATCACTTAGCATGTCAAAACTTTAATATTCTAGTTTGAACAATAGTCGACGCTTGTCTGTGTTTTGAATGTTAATTACTTAAATTAATATAAAGTTGTTATTAAATATAAATCATATCTATTCGTGTAGTAAAATAAAACGTTAATTCGTTAATTACTAAATATTATGACACATTATTACATATGTCTTACGCAATTAACTAAAATGAAATCCCATTATTAACGCGTGTATACGATGAGAAAATAAAAGCAATTATAACTATTTCATAAAATTAATAATTAAAATAAAACATGAGTAATGTAAAACGAGAAAGCCATTCTTTATGGAAAATGAATCTACCATTCAGAAAAACTTTCTAGGGAAAAATACCATCAGATAAGTGCGCGCAAGAAAATAATAATTAAAGCACTTCTCAGTCACCTTTCCCTAAACAATTGTTGCACAATTTACTCGAAAAGTATACTCGCCCGTGGGAAAGCCAATAGGAGCGAAGAAATGAGATATTGTTGTCCGAAGCTTTGGTTAATTCCGCACAATTCATTGTCTGCCCGCGTCCCGCTGATTACGAAACATTTCTCATACAGAGTCGAAATTTTAATTAGAATGCCCTTTCGCGGCAACGATTCCGTTGTGTGCTATGTAAGGTATAAGTAATTAATAATGTTTTGATTTCGGTTTCACTCACTGCCTTCTGCGGGGTTTACGCGGCCTCACTATTGTTGAGAACTTGCCCTTTGATGACTATGAGCTTCAAATCAACCAACTATTCAATTGTAGAAACTACAGACAACGATCTGACCAATAAGCGCTTGACATTTGGATCATTTATATAACTTTTGTATTATATAATATTGTCATTATCGTTTACGCAAATATCACGCTTAATTATAAACTCAATGCAAATTTAAATATCGTATCGTTAGCTCAATGTATACTATGTTTATCGTTATTTGGTTTTAGTATACATTTAATTAATTTGAAAACGAAAGCGAATGAAACACACGGTGCACTGTTAAAACAAAAGATGACGTATTGTTTTGATGCACAATATTGTCTGGGGGAGCTATTTACAAAGAGGCACGTCTATTTTCTCACAGCCGTTCAATTTCATAGACCCGTCGTCTCCATTGTAACCAAGTTCCCCAGCTCATCTCATTTCGGTGCACGGCGTCTTTTATTTGATATTGCAGGAATTCAATTACGGCCTCCGCGAGCTTTTGACGCCGATTCTCGTATTCTTCATAGGCGTCTTTCATGAGCCTCTGCAATGATATGAAATGTTTGAAAAGAAAAGTTTTGCAAATTTAAATTAATGCGTAGTATGAATATACTTATGTCTTAAGCTTTTAACGAAGGAGAAAAAAGACAACAAACAACAGACATTTTCAATATAGTTAAGATGAAAACAATCTTACACTTCGTGAATCTAAGTTGGCCGATGGTACACTCTGTGGAGGAAATAAATAAGAAAAAGTGAGTTACGGAATGTAGAAATGAAAAGTTTAAACGATTTAGACAATAGAATAGAAAGCAAATGGTAACAGCAATAAATCTTATCGTATCTCATTAGATCGCATCGATTTGACCCGGTTTATCGGTAATTGCACGACATTGACCTGTGCCGTGGCTAGTAAATTTTACTTGGTATTGTTCAGCATAGTTTTGCCACTTACATGGTTTTTCAAATTAGCAAATGTAGATACTTTATTACAAATAGGCCCAGCATCTATGTATCATTAAGGCTTATCACTAGCTAACGCTTTAATGTTGTAATGTGCAGTTTATTATCGATTTTGATCAAAGTCTTTTCTTCTAGTTCCTAGCAGTCTAGCTGTAAAATATTTATATGATTCACTGCTTGGCACAGATCTATTCTCATAACCAAAGAAATCCTTATAAGTTCTGCCAATAGGAATATATATTATTACGACGGATATCGCACACACGCGCTCTCTTTTCTTTCTTCTGTTATTTATTCTTTTAATATTTTAAATTTTTACATTTTATATTCAACTATAATTTAAAGGCAGTATTTTACACTACTATCTATTACCTTCAACTTGTCTTTTTAATTCTTGATTAATTCAAGCATTATGCGACTCCGCCACGGCGTCGAATCAAAAGCATACATTTCCTTCGCTCCAAATTGCAGTGTTACATCGAAAGTGGGTGCGCTATTGGCTCCTATTAACCCGGTGTTGGTATAATCGTTAATCGGCGCTACTGGAGCGTGTTTCCGCGGTGTCGTTGCGTCACCGTCACCGTCACCGCACTCCGCCGGTGTATTAACACAACCACTGGACATTCCACCGTGCACGCACACCCATTCGCATTGTGCGCGTCTGGTGCGTCGGCTTGGGTGCAAGTCGCTGACTGCTGCGTATTTGGTTAGCAGATTTTTTATATAGTATTAATGGAATAGGCGTTTGTCTTCCATCTCACCTGATGGAGAGTGTAGATGAAGACGAGGGTGGTACACGCCCATCGAAAAGAAACCTGTTCACTCTACTCTTAAAGACTCCAGAGTTCAACTTATCAGGAAAAATAGACCTAGGTAGGTCGTTCCAAATCTTGGCGACTTTCACCAAAAACGAGCTGTCAAACCGTTTAATTCGACTTTTGGGTATGTCAACAACGTATGGATGAAACTGTTCTGTGCAGTTTCTGTCAGTAGCAAGTCAATAGAATATAAAAGCGTTTGGATGGAAATGTAGAATCATTGAGGTGAGGATATTTGTTTCGGAAGCGTGCCCTTAACCTATGCTGTTATGATTCGGGTTTTATAAAAAATAATTTGGTCGTAAGCGCATCTTTCAAGTTGCAGATGGTTTTTCTGTCGTGAGACTTTTGAAAGTGGTAAATTTAACTGCACTATATTGGCCATAAGATTTCCTATACTCTTAAAATTAACATAAATATAAAAGAAACAAATTATATAAGCTAGAATAGGGTTTGCAAACGCACATCGTGTACGGGATGCTATCCCAACTACTTACTACTACTACTACTACTTTTTCAAAAAAAAATGATGGTAACGAATACACCTTATATATAACACTACGTTATTATCTCTAAGCGTTGTTCTGACGCTAGTTATCCGTTAGCCTCTATAGATAATGACCACCAAAGCCGCTATGCTTATGGTATTTTACTTTTATATAAATTTTATATAGTTAAAACTACGTAAATACTTGTTAGTGGGAACACATAATATCTTCCTGGACCATACCCCGAACCGATGACAATTTGCATGAGGAAGCGATGCTGTCATTCTCTGCTCTCGGCGCCAACAGACGATCTGTTCAGCCGTCGTCTATTTACATAGCACTTTCTATTTCCAATAGATGTCGCTGCAGCACCCCTCGTTGCGCAATTGAATATTGAACAGCTCGTTAAGGGACCTGTCCGGTCAGAGACGAAGGACGAAGAGCGAACGGTTGAATGACAATGCATTCAGTCGCTTTATTGAAAAAAATAGAAGTCTGTGGACAAACAAACCTAAGTAATTAATTCACTGCTGTCCATGCAACTCTCTCCATAAATCAATTTTAAAGGACGAATTTTTATGAGTGTGAATTTATAGGCAACTTTGCAGCACAAAAATTGGTTAGACAGAATTATGTAAGTAACTAATTAACTTCCAAAGGTCAACTGTTTTAGTCACTCGTTTCTTTAATTATCACCACATTAAAAGTATTCTGTATTATTTGATTTGTATTGTATTGTTGGTGCAAATCGGCAGTTAGATTCCTCAACATAATTGTCGTCACAACATGAAGAAATATATCGTCTGGGCTCACTAAGTCTATCGTTTTAAAGTTCACTATCGTACAAGCCGATATAACATCAACATCATTTCGCTAACCGTTATTTATTGAAATTGCTCACCTAAAGATGGTAAAGGCAAGATTACGGTGAAATTGTAAAACATGAACTGCCGCCGCGCGATACTGAAAATGTAATTTGGTTAAATGCAGTGTCTGGTGTTGTAAATGTGTTGTTTCTTTAATGGACACGGGCTGAAAATTTATGCAAGATGCATTTTCATTGCGTCTTTTAACATGCAACTGTGGAGAATTTACACTAATTGAAAATGACGCGGATGTTTCCTGTTCGAAAGCTTTTGTTTGTAGTTTCACTTTTGCTTACATACCTACTTCGGTATTGTTGCACTTAATTTGGATGAGCGGTACTTTTGTTTATGAATCAAGAATCAGATGTTTTTATTGATTATAATGAACGGCTTTCACGTCTTCAGGTTCTCAGGTCATGGTAGCCCGAAAGAAGAAAGAGGGCGAAATAATACAATCTCAGCACTCTTACAAAAATTGTCATAAATAAATTCATTCTTCAGCATGATTTTGGTCTAATACTGAACTCAAGGGATACTGGCATTGCGTTTTTATTTATTTTAGTATCAGTGTTATGTCATGGTATTTTTTTAATAGTTTCGCTTTCGTTCCTAACGTTTCCGACTCAATAACGATATTATTCAGCTATTGTATTATTTATGCTGTCTTGGCATTATGTATAATCGTAAACATCATCTCGTTTTGCATTCGAATATACTTACGAATATATTTCACTTGCCGGTCCATCGGTTTCCTCGTGTTCGTCTTGGCAGCCTCTTCCCGCTCGTAAATCAAGCCCTCGTGAATATTTAGCACCCGTGGGAGACTGGCTTGTAACTATTGTATATTTGAATACGGAAGGCCGCCTTTTACCTTCGTTCGTTGGGGAAAGGTCTTTCCAGTTCCTGTTGCGTAGAAAGGTGGACACGTGATAAATAAGTTAATCTTGCGTGCCAGCTTGTAATGCGTTTTTGCTTTTTGTTATTCTTGTATAGAAGATAATTATGTATCGTACACGTGTTAGTTAGTAAGAGATATAATAAAAGTGTCGTTAAATGTTAATAATAAATAAGTGATTGAGATAGATCAAATTTTAAAGATTCTTTTATTTTTATTTATATGCAGATTATTTGTCGTAGACTCACGTTTTATTTATCTCATAACATAATGTATATCAATCATGCAATTGCAAATCTTATCATTCTTGTCAATACAAAATCTCGAGAATAT
>DWGW01001689.1:0-10873 GCA_018247775.1 Udranomia orcinus
ACAATATAGAGGTATCTAGGCTACGAACAGAATCAACTATACGATCTAAATCAATAAAATATCATCAAATGTTTATTTGATCTCAACACAAATAAGATAGACTAATAAATTACTTATAACAGTCATTGAATACAATTCTCTTACAAAATAAAGTTCTTTCATAAGAAATCTTGTAATTGTCGAATGAATCAATATTATGACCTTACCTTACTGTCAATTAAACAGTACAAAATAAAATCCTAGGTCATTTATGTATTGTGCGTATGTAGATTAGAATATTTCTGGAGAAAAGATGACTATGATAAAACATATTTAAAATTTAAATACATACTTTATCTAGTATCTAGTCTGTGACGTGTATGCGGAGTATTTCTATCTGGTCTGTATCTGTGACCGAAAGTACCGAATCGTAACTCTAACTCACTCATTTTGATCATTCAGTCGGCTGCAGACGCGCCGGTTGCTTAAATATAAAACGGGTATTTATGTTTTCATTGTGTTTTATTTAATTTACATATTTTACGCCTCTTTGGAAGTAAAAGCAAAACCTTTATTTACAGTATTTGTTTTATTTCTAGATCTACAAATCTAGACAGAAATATGCAGTACAAAATCGGTGAGTTTCAACAGTTTGCTCCTATTATTATTAAAATTATTGAAATGGTGTGAATAGATTTTTTTATTTTTATAAATGTAGTTCTTCGTTGTAACACAAAGTAATTGCGGGCTTTTTACTCCTACCAATATTGAGACCTAAATCAATTTCAGTATTTTGTAGGTTATCTCAGTTAATTCCATGTGTTACAGAGGTTGTATTATAGTATATAAATAGAACAGTAGCGGTCTATTATTTCTCCATTCTGTTCTCCAAATAAACCATCTTTCATATTGTCTAGTTCTAATCAATTAAAAGAATTGTATTGTTTGCATAATAACACAATTCAATTATGTCGTACATCTTGTGTAAAGTTAAACGAATCATGTTGTAAATAAACTAATCCTTGGAATTAGTTTGTCGATGATTGTGCGATCCAACGCTATTGTTACATTATCTCATGTTATACCAGTAGTTCTTATCAATAAAATCAATATTTCAGCTGATGAGAAGCTCGCAGAGCTGGGTCGCAAAGAAATTATGTTGGCAGAGAAAGAAATGCCTGGCCTAATGGCATGTCGCCGAAAGTACGCGCCCGGTAAGATATTGAAGGGAGCCAGGATAGCAGGCAGTTTGCATATGACTGTCCAAACAGCTGTACTCATTGAAACCCTAATAGAATTGGGGGCTGAAGTAAGTATAAATAAAAGATCTTTTATGTAAATTTTACACAAATAATAATGGTCCTCCAAGTTCAATGTCTATACTTGTGTATTCCATACATCATTTTCTTTTAAACCATTATATAAATAATACATACTTAAATTATGAGTGTATATTATAATAGAAAAAAATCCAAAAACATAAATACACCATGTGGGACGAATAATTCTAGTTTTTTCTAATAAAATATACCAATTATTACATTACTGTTGTGGGGTATTTTTGAAAATCACATATTACTTATTTAAAGCAAGACAATATATAGAGAGTATATTGCGTCATTTTACTCTCAAATATGCCACACAAGTATTTCTAATCATATGTCTAAGATCATGTGTAAGTATTTATCTAAAATACATGTTATGATTATTAAATCCTCATGTCATTTTTATTAACACAATCAGTTTTTATAGACACCAATCTCATACCAAATTGTCCTAATCAGACAGCAGATAACAGCTGATACTTATGTTATAAAACAAACATAACTTTTGATTCCATGTCAAGATAGTAGGACAAGATAACATTGTATAAAAAAAATATATCATAAATTGCAGTACCATGGGCACAATATACTTAACTGTTATAAGCAAAACACTGATACTAAAATAATTTAATTATATCATTTAGTTATGCATAAATGTCACTTAATAATTAAGAACTAAAACCACTAACAAATTATAACCATTTGTTATTTTACTAACTCTTATTATTTTGTACTAAATTTTATGTTTTGGTTGATTGACTTATATCGACATAATAGTTACCTTATACATACATACATATAAAGTTGTCTTTTAAGTCAAGCCCAAACTTAAATTAGTCTAAATTTAATGCATATTTAATCTACATTCAAATCAATAATAGTGATATATGTAATGTATCATATCATTGTACTTTATACACAGCATGTTAAAAGGATTTCTTAGTTATACTTGGGGCATATGAATATAATATACTCATAAAGACTAAGATGTTGAAAACACAGTATGATTAAATCATGAGAAATGATTATTTTGTTATATAAAAAAACAATTCTAACTTATCACAGGTTATCAAACTATAAACAGTTATATATCTTTCAACTTTGATCTTTGTGATGCAATAACTCGTAACCTATAATTACGTATGTAGGGACTTGTTTCGTAGCTCGATGATATTTTCATTTAACCTATCCACATTGTTTCTGTTAAGATTGTAATGTGATATAACATCTACTATATCCATCTACTACCACAACTAGGTAGTATAACACAACTTAATAATATGTTTAATAAATAAATAGTGTCAATTTATAAATAATACTAAATCCATTAATTTTCCAGGAGCTAACACATCCTATTGTGATCCTATAATTAATGCATATGTAAAATATATTAAAGATTCCTATTGATGTAACAAATTGTATGATCAAAGCAGTCAGATTAACCATTATTATCGACTATATTAAACTAGTTACTCTTCTGTGTGTAGCTACCATTATAATACTTTAATTTATTAAATTTACAGGTTCAGTGGTCAAGTAGTAATATATACAGCACCCAAGATGAAGCTGCTGCAGCACTGGTGGCACGAGGCATAGGAATCTTTGCATGGAAGGGAGAAACTGAAGAAGAATACATCTGGTGTATAGAACAAACATTAATGTTCCCTAATGGACAGGTATAAATATACTTTAATATTATTTTTCAATTAATATTATTTTCCTTTACATATCACTCAATATGAATAAATGTTTTTTATTATTCTTTTTCAGCCTCTAAACATGATTTTAGATGATGGTGGAGACTTGACAAACTTAGTGCATCAAAAATACCCACAACTTCTGGAAGGAGTTAAAGGTCTTTCAGAAGAAACTACCACTGGAGTTCACAATCTGTACAAAATGTTCAGGGAAGGTCTCCTAAAAGTACCTGCAATCAATGTAAATGATTCAGTAACTAAGAGCAAGTTTGATAACTTATATGGCTGCAGAGAATCTTTAATTGATGGAATTAAAAGGGCAACAGATATTATGATTGCTGGAAAAGTATGTGTAGTTGGAGGGTATGGTGATGTTGGTAAAGGCTGCGCTCAAGCTTTTAGAGGATTTGGAGGAAGGGTAATTGTAACTGAAATAGATCCTATAAATGCTCTTCAAGCTGCAATGGAAGGCTTCCAAGTAACCACAATGGAGGAGGCCTCAGAAATAGGACAAATATTTGTGACAACAACAGGAAACATTGACATCATAGGCAAGGAGCATTTCCTTAGAATGAAAGATGATGCAATTGTATGCAACATTGGTCACTTCGATTGTGAAGTAGATGTTGCTTGGTTAGATAAAAATGCCAAAAAAGTAAACATTAAGCAACATGTGGATCGCTATGAACTTGAAAATGGGAATCATATCATTGTGCTAGCATCAGGAAGATTGGTTAATTTGGGTTGTGCCACTGGTCATTCATCTTTTGTTATGTCAAATTCCTTTACTAATCAAGTTCTGGCTCAAATCGAATTATGGACAAAATCAAATGCCTATCCCATTGGTGTACATACATTGCCTAAGAAATTAGATGAGGAAGTTGCAGCCCTTCATTTAGACCACCTAGGAGTAAAGCTTACAAAACTTACTCCTAAACAAGCAAAATACATTGGTGTTCCCATTGAAGGGCCATACAAACCAGATCATTACAGATACTAAAGAAATATATTATCAATAAGGAGACAGTGGCTATCATCACCTCGAAACTAATTGTGATATCATGAATTGTGACATGTGCTTTATTCAATGATATATAAATTCGAATAACCAGCATTATTGTGGATGTTATGTACTTATTTGTATAAATAAAACAAAATCACTTGGTTCAAAATGTAATTTTATTTCATACATTTTCTACATTAATATAATTTAGGATGCATAGAACTTTAATAGTTCACTATCTTTTGGTTTAAGTATACGTTTGTCTTTTAGATTTATGACCCATCCGGGTTCTAGGCCAAAGAATATTTGTCTTGGATCTTTTCTTTCAAATGCATTGTATATATCATCATCTAATTGAGGTAACTGATAGCCATATTTTTGGGCTAATTTCAACCTTTCCTGTGAAACTTTCTCTGGGTCTGCTAAGTAGCCTCTTGTTTTGGCATCTGTGTAGTATTCAATTACATCTGGTGGGGGGATCATTCTTCTAGGAATTGCCTGTCCTGTTTCAAAGAATTTCTTAGGATTTTTTAATAGCATCAGACTATGTGGGTCATAGTATGCTGTAGTTATTATACCTCCATTTTTCTCTATGGCTGCTATGACTTGTTCACTTGCCCATTGGACCTCAATATTTATTTTTGCTGCAAATATATCGGCTCCTTCATCAGTAAGCTGCACTCCAAAATGTTTCTGATCAGGAAAAAAATTATAAAGTCCAGATTTTACAATAGTAGCTATGTCTATAGGCTTAGAAATATCTATGCAATCTTTGTCTATTAAGCCTTGCAACTGTTGTAATGTCATAGGAGGATACTCTCTTCTGTGGCTGAAAAAGATTAAATTTAATGTAATATAAACTAAATAGAATTATAATATCTGCAAAGACAAATTTTTATAGTAATATATTTCTACAAACATTAAAATAAAGTTAGTGAATATTGGAATTTTAAATTATTGGGCAATTAATATAATTACTGTAATTATATTACAGTTACAGTATTATAAGAGGCTAAAGAATGAGTGTGGTACCCATCTACCTTTATAGCAAATAAACAAGGTGTGGATCATCTCTCCCCTTAAGGTATATTCTTTACATAACATAACATAAATTTTCCACTTATAAGCTGGTGCCATTAAATAAGACCCTGCAGTTTCTTCTTTTATTTTTGTAAACAATAAAAGAACATCACTTGAAAATGCAAAACCCCAACAATTGTCTATATGATGTTCTATTATTATATTTAAAAAATTATTATAAACACCAATTCCCAACTATTGAAGAAGTATAAGAGAATTAAAGTTTTTAGTAATTTATCTACTCAAATTTGTACTGGTACTTACTGGTGCCCTCTATAATAGTATTCCTGAGGAAATCGGAGGTAGAATGGATTGTTTCCAGTTTCATATCCCAATCTCATGTAATTCTGCCTCTGACCAGAACCTTTATTGCCAGCTCCATGTTTGTCACCCCCATGTTGTCCTCTGCCCCTTTTATGCTAAAAGTATTTAATAAACAATTATAATTGTATTCCATATGGCAAATATTGAAGTAAATACTAATAAAGTAAATATTGAATCCATTTTACTTACAAGCTGAACCTTAAAAATGAATGAACATTGCGTGAAAATATGTTGCACTGAAAGTACCTTGATGTACAGCTATTGTCAAAACATATTTTATAGAACGACATATACATGAATGAATTAATGAACAAATAGGTTTTTTTATAATTATACATCTAAAGATCTTTACGAACTGGGTTTTTGAAGTTATATAAAATTGATGATAAGTGGTGATCTTCACATGTAGATTTCATTACAAATGTTACTTTTGTCATTTTATGAGATATTTTAGTTTTACTTACGTTTGGTTTTGATCGTGGATTATCACGGATATTAGCAAGCGATATCCGCGGCAATGACTTAAGCATTGATAACGATTTTTCAGTTATTTGTCGGGATCCCATTTTAAAGTTTTGGTCATCAATAAACTACAAAAAAAATTAAATGTTCATTTAAAAATTATTTCGATGGTATTTCCTTTTATAGGTTAAGTTTTTTTAATAATATTGCAACTGTGAATGTTGCCATACTCCGTATTTGTTTAGTTTATTTTAATATCAAGTTTAGTTCATTTTAATATCACAAAAAAAACAAATTCGTAATATGTGGAATACATTTTCTATTCCTATTTAATTTTATAATTTAGATATCTCTTTTTTTCAAAGGGACATTCCACGGCCCGCGGCTTGTGCGCCGGCTTGGCTCCGCAGAGGCTACGGGTCTCGAGGTAACCCTCTTTACCCGGGCAATTTTCAAAGGGACTACGGCCCTCGGTGATGTGTCCCCGCTTTTAGGCGGAGGGTGTGTGATGTGGAGTGTACAGTGAGTGCACACCCGAGTTAGGGTCTAGGAATCGATCCCTGTGTTCGGGGATATAAAAGTGTAAAAAGATCCATCATGGATCTTTTCAATGGATTTTAGTGGACATCGCCAAAATAATTATTCAATAAATAGGTCCTAGGTGACAACTGTATAGGTTATTTCTGTACTGTATAGGGAATTTTTAACTATTTGTAGTTAATATTAATGTATGTTTAGTTTTATCATAGTGGATTTCCGATATTCTATTGCCATTTTACAAAAGGTGATAGGATTGTTATAAATTCCTAAATATTATTTAACATTGAAAACTTTCCAGTTTTGTCTATTGTATATTCACCCCAGTTTTACGGCGTGCATATGCACTGTAAATTGATAATACTATTTCCTTTATATTAATCAATATTTACTATATTTTTCAAAATCATAGACAAAAAGGTGTGAATGGGTGTGAAGTTAGATATAAATACAAAATAAATGCTTTGCTTTCGGCGTCAATTTATCGATCGTTGAAATTTGCTTAGTCGTCTTAGTAATACTTTGAATCGATTGTGTTTATACAAGAAGTTTTTATTTAATCACAGAGAACCGCAAAAGGTACGTCTAAAAGTAATTCACTGTTCATCTTTCGTCGTGTTTAAATGAGTGAAGTTAGTGCGTTTATCTTTCTGTCAAATCATATGTATTGAAGATTGTGTAATAACCTCTATTACGGCTTGAGAATACCTCGTGTTTGAAATAATATCGTATTCAGTGTTTATATTATTAGGAAAATTAGTTAAGTTAAATAATCCTACGATGGGTAAAGTGCGATCGACACCGGGCGCCCCCCGGAAGCAAGGATTTAACAAGTCCGGCCATTCTATGAATCCCGATCGACCCACGGAAGGGTTGAAGGGTGTTGGAAAACCGAGGACGAAGGGAACCATCAAACGTTTGCAGATGTACCGGAACTTTAAAGCTAAACGTGACAAAACTGGAAAAATATTGACACCAGCACCGTTCCAAGGTTGGGTACCTTCTGGTACACGAGCAAGAGTGGAACCCAATCAAAAATGGTTTGGAAACTCTCGGGTTATATCACAAAACGCCTTACAGAAGTTCCAGGAAGAGTTTGGAGCGGCTATAAAAAATCCTTACCAAGTTGTGATGAAACCCACAAACTTGCCTATAACACTTTTAAATGAGAAAGCAAAGCATGCTAGGGTTCATTTACTCGACACAGAAGGTTTTGATCGAACATTTGGACCCAAAAAGCAAAGAAAGAGAGTCAACCTCAAAGTTAATGATATTCAGTCGTTGTCCAAGGCAGTGGAGGACAGTGTAGAAAAGTATGACGAAAACAAAGACATTGACAGAGTTCGTGAAGACACTGGTGTTAAGGAAGGCCAGAGGGATTGGGTGTTTGGTGCGGGTATGAGCAGGAGGATCTGGAATGAACTCTATAAAGTTGTCGATTCGTCCGATGTATTGCTGCAAGTACTGGATGCCAGAGATCCAATGGGCACTAGAAGCCCCTATGTTGAAAAATTCCTCCGAGAAGAAAAACCACATAAACACCTCATATTCATTTTGAATAAGGTTGACTTAGTACCAAATTGGGTGACACAGCGGTGGGTGGCTATTTTGAGTGCCGAGTATCCAACCATTGCTTTTCATGCATCTATGACGCACCCGTTTGGCAAAGGGTCCTTGATTAATTTATTGCGCCAGTTTGCAAAATTACACATTGATAAAAAACAAATAAGTGTTGGTTTAATTGGTTATCCAAATGTTGGTAAATCGTCTGTTATAAATACACTGAGAGCAAAAAAAGTATGCAAAGTTGCTCCTATTGCAGGAGAGACTAAAGTATGGCAATACATAACCTTGATGAGACGAATATTCTTGATAGATTGTCCTGGCATTGTGTACCCGTCTGCTGAGACTGATGCTGAGAAAGTTCTGAAAGGAGTTGTTCGAGTGGAATTAGTGCAGAATCCAGAAGATTATATTGAAGAAGTTATTAAAAGAGTGAGGAAAGAATATTTAGTAAAGACCTATAAAGTGGATGGATGGGAAACTGCAACTGAATTTTTGGAAAAAATGGCTGCCAGGACAGGGAAACTATTAAAAAAAGGTGAACCAGACATAGACCAAGTGGCCAAAATGGTCCTTAATGATTGGCAACGGGGTAAATTGCCATTTTATGTTGCTCCTGAAGGTTTCGAAGTACCATTGTCTAAGCAAAACCAGGATCAGAAAGACACAGTTCCTATTGAAAGCCAGTCCCAAGTTGCAAGTAAAAATGAAGACACAGCCCAAGAAGTGGCTCAACCAGAGTCTAATGAAGTACCTGAAAAACCTACATTAACTATCAATAAATTGTTAATAGCTCAAGATTTTGCTAAAATAAGAGTCGGTTTGCAGTTTGATAATGATGATGATGTTAAACCACTAGAAAAAGTGGACATTCCTGAAGAACTAAAGGATATAGATATACAGAATGATGATGAAAAATCACAAAACGATGATGAGAAGGATAAAGATGGTGAGGAGAGTGACAGTGATATTTCGGATTTAAGTGATTTTTACGGAGATGATAATAACAAGATTAGTGATGTAGAAGATCATCTGACAAATGATCCTGAGACAGTTATTGAATTGAAGCGCAAGAAGATCGAAATGGCTAGAAGTGGTGCATTTATTGTAGAAGATTTGCCTCCAAATCAGAAGAAACATAAAGGAGATTCAAGTGATGGTAATGTAAAGAAAATGACTGCAAAACAAAGAAGAGCCTTAGAAAGATCACAACGTCGTACTAAAACAGGAAGCAACTTTTATGAAGTAGCTAATGTTAAAAATAGAAATAGGAACAAAAAGAAGATTGTTTAAAATGTCTATGAATAAAGTATTGACAATGTGACCAACATGAATGTTTTATTTGTTATTATCATTTTAAGGTTTAGTAAAAGAGTTAAGGTGAACATTGAGGTACTTACAAAAAGTATTTGTCGCTCGTTATTCTATAATGTAAAAAAAAATATCAATACATATTTGTTTCCTTTCAGATGTCTTCTGGAAGTGAGAGCGACGATGAATATGAACCTGAGGTGCCCGAAATACTTTCAGAAGAGGATTCGGATGAAGAAACTGATATACAATTTGAAAAAGAACAAGAACAACGAGCAGGTCAGAAAAGAACAGCAACACAGTATGAAGCAGATAACAAAAGAATGAAATCTACAAATAAAGTGAAAGAAAAAGATGATGAGGATGAAGAGGTGAAACCTGAAGGAGTTGCTAATCCAGAAGAAGAAAAGAAACGAGAAGAAGATCTGTGGGCAAAATTTTTGGATGGTACCGGTACAAAACCCAAATCCTCTGGGAACAATTCTAATGATGCCATTCATACTATGCCAGCTACTTCAAGCAAGACATTGACTCCAAATGAAGGGACTCCGAAGGTTGATGATAATAAAGAGAGAGAAAAAAGGATATTCGAATTTGCGGGAGAAACAATTGTTGTGGAGAATGATGTTATAAAAGAGAAAATTAAGTCTACAGAAAGTGGTACATCAGGTAATTATAATTTGTCTAAATTTATCATGATATTGTTATCTATAATGTATAATATACATTTTATGCTGTATGGAGTTGAGGAATAAGTCGTTACATTGAAATTTGTTTATTGTAAACCTAGCAATTGAAATAAGATTTTTAACATTAGCTTAGTTTATTATAACTCATTTATTTATCGCTTTATTTACTTAAAAGTGCAAGTCGAATAATGTATGTGGTTCTCAAAAATTTTTTATTTTATTTTAGCTAGCAACGATGGCGGGCCTTCGCGGAGTCGTGGAGTGGGTTTGGCAAATGTGTTAGGACAACTGAATAAAAAGAACCAGCTGTCAACATTAGAGAAATCCAAACTCGACTGGGCTACGTACAAAAAAGAAGAAGGTATAGAAGAGGAAATTCAAAGTCACAACAAAGGAAAGGATGGGTAAGTATCTCATAACAATCGTTTAGTAAATGCAGGCCACCTAGTTTTAAATAGCCAATGTAAATCATAGGTAGCCAATGCAGTTCATATGCAAGCAGTTCAACTCACAAACAGCCATGCACTTTTCAATTTTTAACCAGTGTCACATTAATTGTTGTACTTTTTTTTATTGTTACAAATACCCAAGCGTTTGACCGCAATCTTGGCCGATGGGAAGCTAAGATGCTAATTGTTGTACTGCAATCATTTTCGTAATTACACATGTATACAATTGCTAAAATAATATATGATTTACGGCCTTCCAGGTATTTGGATCGTCAAGATTTTCTGGAGCGAGCTGATTTACGTCAGTACGAGATTGAACGTGATCTGAGAACAAAACGACGCAGCAATCGATAGACACCAGACATTTCTCTTCTATTTTAAGTATAATTTGTAGTTGTGTTATTGGAAATACACTCATATGGTCATATGATTCAGGCATTGTTTTTATTTTTAA
>DWGW01001690.1:0-10873 GCA_018247775.1 Udranomia orcinus
CATCAGGTGAGATGGAAGACAAACGCCTATTCCATTAATAATATATATAAAAAAATTAAAATAAAGATAATTCTTAGAAGCAATGACCAATAAGCATGTAGGTAGAAGTTTTAATTACAAACGAAAAATATGGAAGTACTCCAAAGTTATTATTGATTAACGCTATACTTGCGAGATGTGAATTTAATATTCAGCGTAGCAAAGCATTGAAAATAGATTTAAGGTAGGCGTCTTCCACCTGAGAGTTTTAATAACAAAATGATAAAGGGAATAATTTCAGATGATGAGATGAGATCCCTCGTCACGAAATTTTGAAGACTTCCACCCATCATTCGATTACACACGACCTTTGTTCACTCACAAACATGTCTTTGTTTGCAAAAGTCGGCTCATTCTGAACTCTATTCCCATATATATAAAGACACAGTTATTAAGACCACTAGGCCGTTAGATGCTTTGTTCGGTAATTATCATATATTTGGAAGCCCTTTGTGTTACAACAAAGTGAGTTTATAAGTTTGAAACGTCATTTCACTTTGATAATAAATTTCTTAGAAACGAGAAAACTCATTATGTTATACACGTCATATCTACCTACAACGTGTTCTAGATTTAAGAAAATAGCGAAGTTATTCATTTTTAGTAATTTTTCGCGTAACAGAAATGTAAGCTTGTTAATTATATTAAGTTATTATTGGATAATTCATATTGTTGCCATGTTTACAGGGGCGCTTAAGAATATTTATTGCTGTTTTAACCGACATCAAAAAAGGACGAGGTTATCAATTCAACACGTTTTTTTGTTATTTTTAGACACGGTTTTTTTATTTTAAAATACTGACTCTTTGCTGCGAATTTGCTTGTGGGAATTAGAAAAATGTGACATTAATAAAATCTATATATTATAGAATATTGTATACAAATATAGATTGCAATCCATAGGTATTATTTCACTTCATGCCGGAAAAGTAACTGGTTCAGGTATTGAACCTGACTGATTGATTGAGTTAGATCGTGGGTTCGAATCTCATCTATCACAATATTGAATTATGTCCACTCCTTACATAATAAGCTTTTTATTAAAGTTTACTTCTAGTATAAACGTAAATTACTATTAATTTCTTCTTCCCGTTCCTCTATTACTTTTTCTTCCTTCCTTAAAAGGCTTAATGATTTAGGTATAAATTGTACTGTCTGGTCTGGTGTAATGAACTATAATTGACTAAGATGCGATAAGATTCTAAGATACGACGCGGAATTTCTTTTTTGTATGAATGTACATATGTTAGATTCTTTCGGGATATTCACGTAGCTAATAATTCCAGCGATTCGCGGCATATATTAAAATTAATACTTGGATATCTTACACGCATTTTCCCTTGTATTTGTTTATCTTATTAGCATAAGGCTTTGTTATTGTTTACCGGTGGGTGCCTTTCAAAATATTTGTGTTCCGTTCGTGGTAAACGAGCCAAGGTCACCTGATGAATATTTCAGCATCTTTCAGCTTGCGATATTTACTTGCCGTCAATGTTCTCGCACCTTGCTGTATACCAGCAGTGTTCTTGCTGCAATGTCCTTACAATTTGATTTTTGCTGCAGTGTTCTTGCTGCAATGTCCTTACAACTTGGTTCTTGCTGCAGTGTTCTTGCTGCTAAGTTCTGGTTCGAAGGATATGACAGGCAGACACACTAAATCGGGGCGTTCTAAGTGAGTCCTAAGAAGTAGCTATGTATTTGTGTCGACGTTAGATAGAACTTCGATCAGATTGGTTACGGATGTCCACGAGTGTCATTTGATACCTTAATTTTATATGAAAAATCTTGTTGATAATGATGACCACACCACGAACCTGCAGAACTTCTGATGATTGTAGTCAATCAAAAGTTTCTAGCTTTATTTGATTTTGTACAAATGGTTTTTCTTTGATCTATTACATACTAAACATAGACGTTAAGGAAACTTTTAAGGAACGACAAATTTTGGTTTACCATGAAATATTCTTTACTCTGATGTCTACTTCTTTCTCTGTATGAGACTAACAACCGGATAGTAGTAGAGTGAATCTAGAAAAGAGTCTCTGAATTATTTATCCGTAATTTACATCATTTTCCTTTAGCGCTGTTTGTAGGAGATTCAAATTTTGTAATCCTAAGGAAAACAACGAGAAATGTGCCAAGGTCGAGATAAATATTTGAAAAGGTGGGAATGTAGGGAAAGCGTTCTGGAAGTTTATTTTTTATTCCCGCACTGTGTGTTCCTTTCGCGGCTTCGGGAGTTACTAAAATAACCGTTTTGACCTAAACGTTCCTGCATCGTGTTGTTTTTCTTCTATTTGCATTCCTGATCCTGTCTCCTGGATACTTTTATAAACAAGCAAAGAAACGTGCATCTTAACTGAGTAGTAATAACTGCTCATATATATATTTACAAAATCCTGAAAGCTTAGAAAGAGAGAAAGAATGTAGCACAAAAATAACCATGCCTTTTATTTACAAAAACCAAGAGAACTTTGGATAACTGAGTATTATTATTCAAACCACGAAATATAATTTCACATTCTATATATAGATACACGATCATTATATTTTAACAGTATAAAGACTGTTGGAAATATCCAAAGACGAGGCAATTAAGGGAACAGTCTGAAGAACCAATAACTAGTTTGAAGGTAAGACAAACCCGTAGCTGGAACCAGGAATGCAAGTTGCGAAACAAAGAGCAATTGGAAACGATGACTCGGCCTTTGTAACGGGGTCTGCACATTTAATTGAATTATTCAGCTAGAAACGCTTCTTGTATTGCATCTATTGAGCCCTTGAGCTTTCTACGGCTTTATCGCAAACGCCGACAAAAGCATACAAAATTGATTTGGCTTAGAATCTGTACAGATTGAAATTAAATAAAATGAAAATTATTTATTGTTTTCTGCTTTTTACACTTAACAGTTGACGCTGGAAATGACAGGATATTTCGTGGTTCGACTCCAAAGGCACCACCTCGATACGGATTTCTGCCATATAACAGCGATGTTCCGGCAACTGTGTTCTGACTGCAAGCATGGATAGAAGAGAAATAAAATAACTTAGTCCTTAAGTGTATAAGTATAAGGCATCTATTCCCGATCTCGGGTATAATTTCTGTGGACTCTCTGGGCTTGGATTACATATGTCCATGGGTATCAGTAACCATTTACCATCAGATGAATTGTTTACTCGTTGCCCCGCAATCTTTTCATATCTATATATATAAAAGAAAGTAGTGTTTGTTACACTATTTATAACTCAACAACGGCTGAACAGATTTGGCTGAAAATTGGTAGGGAGGTACCTTGGAACCAGGCGACGGACATAGGATACTTTTTATCCCGTTCGATCGTGTTCCCGTGTGACGTGACAAAAAACGTCAAAGAGAATACAAGTCACTATAAAACGTAGAATAACAAAAAGGCATGTGAAATTAAATATTACAATGCAAATAGGGACGGGGAAATGATTGAGTCGGTACGAAGTGCGCCGGGTCAGCTAGTTAATTATAAACTTACTTTCTTTACAAGCCAACAACTAGCATCGTCAACTGAGATTTACTATGACAAACTTAAATTAGTTTTAACGGACTTTCCAGCGGATTTATTTCACAGTCACAATATTTGTTATTTTATGCCATTTGTACAAAACAAATTTGTTTATGTAAATTATAATATTCTTAATAATAGCTAAAAGATAAATTAAGAAACAAAATATTTATTCCACTTGTAATCATTTAAGTATAAAATAGGTAACATAATTAAAAAAAGAACAAAGTGTCATTATTTAAATCTAATTGGGATTTTAAAAAATCCGTGATCATCAAATTGATCCCATAACCATGCTAAAAAATTTGAATACTAAAGCGGCAATAGCCCAAAGAGTAATGTATCGGACTTACGATCGAGAGGTCGTGGATTGCACTATTGACACGAACCCACTTCTAACACAAGCCTATGAGCTTAGCTGGAAGAAATAAGTGTAGTGTCAGTGCCTCCGGAGACGAACCATAAAAAGTTCTAGCTAGCTATAACAAATATAATGTTTCCAGTTTTTGATACTTATCTGGTCAATGTAATTACAATATTCTTGTACATTGACGAAGAAAACTGTAAAAAAATCGTCCGTCTTTTAACGTTGGGTACAGTCGTAATAATAATATATTTTTGCATTACTACAGTAATATAAGAAAAAATGTGAACGAAATATTTGATGTAGATTGAGGTGACATTGTTCGGTAACGATGCTTCTCACAAATGGAATCTGGCAACGAAAACCTATTTGTTTTCAAGTGCAGTGATTACAAGTTCAACGTGCCCTATTAAAGAGTCCTAGACATATTATTCTGATATTGATGAAAAATTTTCCATTCTACATATTTTCAATTTTAGTTTTATTGTAGTTTTTCTACAAGCCTATTATTTTCAATATTTTTTTACGCTAGTTCTTTTTCTTCTATTAGCATTATTTATTACCAATCTATGGTTTTGATTCAGTTATTAAGAATCAATATTAAGTTGTACGAGACGAAATTTAACGGTCTATAAGATCGAGGACAAACATCGATTTTTCAAACTTTTTTCTTTTTCATGGAGAAGGTTTATGCTAACACCCTTGTTGTAACTCGCCACCAGATTGCGCTGTGACCTATCAACATTTTTACCGTTTAACCGATTAGCATGAAAATTGACACTCAGTTACAGGAACAGGACAGGTATTTAGGGACACTTACGAACTACAGGGCTACTAAGATACAGAAGAATGATTGTGAATGTGTACAAAGTGCGCCGCGTCAGGTGGATTAACATCAAAACAACATCTATTGATAGTAACCTAAAAATCCAATTCGATTTTGAATGCAACAAGGTCACATGCGCCATTTGCTCGACCTTGGCAGTAATCCGGCTCGAGAATTTCCTCGCGCATTGAAAGCGTTGAGAATTTAAAGCTGTCTTTCATATCACGTGTACGCCAAGGTATTAATGGTGTGTTTGGTTGTTCCAGAAGGAATTCGTGACTTTGTTTTCTTCCTGATATTGCTTGTTTTGAATCAGAATCTTCATGTCTGGTTTTCATGCCAAGTTGTTATTTTGCACGTTGATTTGATTACTGCGGATATATTAATATATAATAAAAGTATATAAATAAATCCCGATTGTTGTTTTAATGTTAATATGTTAAAAATTTGTTTCTTATTGACGTTATGAAGGCACTCATGAGGAGGCTTTGGCACGTGGGTATAATATTTATTGAAATCTAAAATTTCCTTTCTAATGTTAGTGTTGATTCTTTCTTGTTTTACTAGAATGTTTAATATTGACATGATATATCGTTATAACAAAGCTCTGAAGAATTTCATATTATCCAGAGAAAATAACTCACGTGCTACGTTTTACAAAAAAACGTGACTCCAAATAATTTATTTGGTTACTCCCAAACAAAATAACAAAATTTCATGATGATGACGACAGTTATAAAGTGTTGACCGTTTGGTAATAATTTAGAGTCAGAATATTTTTGTACAAAACAAATGACACTTTACCGTGAAATTTTATTTATAAGTTCAATATTCTAAGCTAACGATCCGCTGTGGCTTCGTTGGGATTTCTTCTTTCTACAGTGAGTATTTGTGTGTGTGTATTTCAATATAGTAAACTAGCTGGTCGGGCGCACTTCGTACCGCGTCAAACATTTCCCCGTCCTCGTCCCCGTTCCTTTTTGCGTTGTGTTATTTTATGTCAGATGCTTTTTTGTTATACTACGTTTAATAGTGACTTGTATTCTCTTTGACGTTTTATGTCCCGTCATACGGGTTCTACTATTCCCTACCGATTTAGCCAAATCTGCTTAGCTGTTTTTGAGTTATAAATAGTGTAGCTAACACGACTTTCTTTTTATATATAGATTTACACACGTACATTCTTTATATCTATTTATATTTTATCTGCGAAATCCTAATATTATAAATGCGAAAGTGTGTGTAGTAAGGATAATAAAAAGGACATAGAATGTTTAAACTAGCGAATAAATCTATTTCCGAAGACGTCTAGTAAAGCTCTTGTTGTAATAATTCCGTCGGCAATATATCACTAAATTTTGTGGATCTTAAATTCGATAAAGCACAACAAAATATTCCAACGATTCTCCAAGGAAGGGCAGGTAATTTATATCGCATTTCGACCTTTTTCTATGTTTCCTTAAGCGTGCCCTAAATTGCGTCTAAGCCTTATCGGATGGGTACAATAACGCGAAATACATTGCGCATATAAATTTATAGTAGCGGTATAATTTTCGTTAACAGCCTAGGATAATGTAATGGTAATTAATGGCACGGTTTAGTCGGTATTTAGGCGCAATACGTAACTTCATTAACATGTCCTTATCATGATAAAAGAGATTTATCGTGTTCCCTAAGATTCAAACAAAATTGGTGATTCCTTTCTCTTCTTCATTCAAATTGCGAATATTTATTACAATGTGCTAAGTTAAAAAGGTTAAGAATTGACAAATTTCGATATTTTTTTCAAGTTTAATGAAATCACTTAAGAGTTTAAATGGGGTAAAAAGTATTAATCAAACCAATGTGAAATTGTTCAATGGTGACTTTGTTAGATCAAATACTTGCGTGCCTATCTCAGTCACATGACAGGGTGAATCGGCTAATCATTTAACAGCTGGTCGTAATAGTATAAAACAATATGAGCTGGATCAAACCAATGTAAAATTGTTCAATGGTGTCTGAAATTACGTCCGCATTTATAGGGTAAATCCTTGCCTATCTCAGTCACGTGAGAGATGAATCGGCTAATCACTTAACAGCTGATATTGACGGGATAAAATATATTAAGAGGATCAAATCAAAGTTCATCATCATCATTATGATAAGCCTGTGTTACTCCACTGCACTCCATATAGATCCTCCCTCCCCAAAGAACGCCAACATACACGATCCTCTGTCTTTCTCATCTACCCTGTCCCTACTACCTTTTTTAGGTTATGTGTCCATCGAGCAAGGGGACGTCCTACACTACGTATACTCGTACGTGGTCTCCATTCCAGAACTCGCCAACTCCAATCGTCATCAGCTCTGCGACAGATATGCTCAGCCCACTGCCAGTTCAGTTTGCTGATCACAATCAATGTTTAATTGTTCATTGTTTAATGTAACTGCGTTCACATGTCTTCGCTAGATATAGACTTGCATTACCATTTCAGTCAGATAAGAGATTGAACAGACTAACCTCTTACTAACTGGTCTGAACGGGATATAAAATTTGAAGTGGATCAAACCAGTGTGAAATTGTTCAATGGTGACTGTAGTTGCGTCCGCATGTCTAGGCTAGATCAAAGACTTGCGTGCCTACCTAACGTTTTAATTCTGGCAATCGAACCGACACTATTTATTTCGGAGTCATTGGCATTTGCAACGAAAGGACGGTAGTTCATTGTTTATTTATAGAAATGAAAAGTTTGTTTCAGTTTACTTGGTTACTACTCTATTTATGGTTCACTGCTAGATAAGCACGTATTCTTAGCAACTACTATATTTTATTTTCAAATTTAATCAATCCCCCCCTTCACCCTCACTTCACCTGTGTAGGTACTTCAACGAAAGCTAATTTATTATCAACTTTTGCCTACAACCGATCAGCTGCTTAACCTGTCTTCCCAAGTCGGGATACACACGAAATTTACCACTAGCGGTCTAATTCATCTAAGCAGCCACGTCGTGATTTAACTTGATAAATCATATATGATCTACAAAGGCGCCTTTGTGTATGCCTCATTACTTACTTTGTGTGAGCTTAAGCAGGAATTCAATTCACGTAATACAGTATCTGATGTGGTTTCAAGCGTTCGTGGATACCTATTTATAATGAAATTCAAACCAAGCTACGTATTTTGCATGTCACTTATCTACAAATAGTATGAGTGAGAGATTTCTTTATTAACTTAGAAGCGTTGTAATGAAATCATATATCTTTATTGTAGTTTGATCGATTTTGATTGGCACTTTGGAAGATGTCGTGACTCGAGAATCTGGTGTTAGATTCTCAATAAGATTTATTAGAGCAACATCTAGTACATAAGTTTTATTACTATATATTTCTATAGTATAGTTTTTCATGTCGTTATTTGTACAGTACTGCATGGATACTGTACCATCATTCTGCTTTCTTGCCTCCTTGACTGAATGAGTTAAAGCAGTTAGAAAGGTAGTCATATTGGTTGGTCATTAACTATTTCATGACTAAGATTGCACTTATCAATAATATGTTTCATAAGCGTTATTATCTATTTCATTACTGTTACGACTCACAATTTCAAGTCGTATTAGTTTCATTTTATTTAGCTTACATTTTTTACGACGCTTTAAGTATGTTGGGCCTGTTAAAATATTTTTATGCTAAGTCGATTGATTCTTGGCTTTACTTAAGGACGAGTTTTTACATTTGCTAAGATGACAAAAAGTAATTTCGTAATTTCTTAGAAGCCACGTTATTTTGAACATAATATTGCGACCACTCATGAGGAACGTAATTTTGAATTTGTTTTAACACGATAATTGGAAAATTAGCATAAATTTAATCGTAACATTTGTTTTCTTAGGCATAACATAAAATCGTCCATTTGTAATGACTTTTCATACAATAGAATTTATCAATAACAGTGGAGTGTATATGTGAGTATCTATCACATTCAATGTACACACAAAGCATTAACCGATCAAAACTGAAAGGTAGCGATCACAACACAACAAAAACACGACAAATAAAGAAAATGACCCAAATAACAAAGCAACATACGGCATTGAAACGTACCGGGCGAAATGCGTTTCATTATCGAAACGCCGAATGTCCAATGACCTTTTCACGTCCAAAAGTAACCACTGCGTGCGCTCGCGCGCCCAAAAATAATTCCCCCCGCGCCAGTATCGGATTGCCGAGCACCAGTATACCACTAACCGGTGGGGAAACAACGCCTGTGATAGACTTAGTCGCGAGACCTAGTGATCCAACGCCCAACATGACAAGTAAATAGTTGTGGAATTACCCCGCTTGTTTTGGACTTTTGAGTGCATTTTGTTGTTTTTTAATGTGCCATACCGCTGTAAGTACCGCTTCGGGTGCTATGTGCCGTTTTTTTTTCTTTTTTTTTTAATCTTTAGTTTTTTTTTATTCATTGGACTTTATTTTAAAGTTAATGCAGTGATTTTCTTTAATCGATACAGCACGTTTTAGATGTAACTTCAATTCGATATAGAAGCGATTTGGCCTAACTGGTGATTTACGTTATTTTTAAATTGCCAAGCCTCATTTACACAAAAGTGGAGTTCCTGTCTTATGTGTATCGTATATTATAATATACAACTGTGTTATATCCATCTGATTTACAACTAACCTAAGACAATAATCGCTACAAGGTATAATTAATAAACCTTTTTCTTAAAACCAAAAGTAACATCAGGTTTTTTCATTTTAAGATTCTTACTAATGACTGTTTTTTACTATTTAAATTCCACCTTTGTGTTAATTTTATTTTGTGATTTTCCTGTCTTGGCGCCTTCTTTAAAATTTTAATTAGGGCAACGTATTTTGTACCAAAAACTTTGTTAAATAAATGAAAATGTCACCAAAATGTACTACGGAAAAGTCTTCATATTTCACTTCATCATGCTTGACTCATTCCGTAAAGAAAGTGCTGCGTCCCGCTCCCACGTACGTTGGGAGACAGAGACGGAAGTCTGTGACGAATGCCTGTGAAACGTGGTTCGCGTAGCTTCAGCAGTGACGTCAAAAGACTATTTCTGCTTCAGTTATTGTGTATATTGAAAAGTATGCATTTCTATTTTTGCAAATACTTTCGATCGTGAATGAGTGATTGTGATGTGTACGAAGAAATTGGAAATCCAAAAACTATTGGCTTTTCTCTTTCGGGTTCGATTCCTTGTCCTCCCTTAGTCGTTTAAGGTGGATGCGTATTTATTTATAGGTCTACAGCAATAGGAATTCTAGTTATGCAATTTGAACATAAATATACAAAGCTCAAAATTCAATATAGACGTTTATAAAAATCAAAAGTTTAAGTAATTGAAGTTTTTTATAATAATTAAAGTAACTCTACTCTCTAAGATACTAGTAGTAATATTGTTAGCCCCTCCAGCTGTATTCAAAGGCTTATGCTACCTCTTATTATTGATCATATCGATAGTACGACGGGTGTTTGTGACCTTTGTCAAATAGTCACTATGTAGTAACTTATTTTTAATTTGTATTTTGCACAGATTGCCACATATGATTGTAGGGGAATTCTGCACTGAAAACATTCATTAGCTACGTAAAGTAATTCTTAAATATTACTAAATGAATATAATACGTTTAATTCAAAATAGGTCACATATCGTTAGGTACTTTTGCAATCTTGAAAACATTAACTGCATATTATTTAAATAACTTTTAACGGTTTTCCTATATTTATCTATCTACCTCCCTCCAACAGCACAATATCCGGAATCGGTCCCATGGCAACGCTTTGAAGTTTAAGCTTCAAATTAAAACGGAAAATTGAAAACAAACAAACAAAAACGATTACTGTTTACCATTACAAATGTAAACGAGTGTTTTTATTAATTTTCTTTTAAATTAACAAATGAAAATACGTTAAATAAAATAATCGACGTTGCTTTCACTACTAGCATCGTGGACATCGTAACTGGTTAGTTACTCGAGAAAAACTTAGAAGACTTGAATTAAGTTATGTCGATATTTGTATATCGCTCATTCGGTGCAACAACGTCACAAGTTCCAAAACCGAAAAATTGACTTAAGTAGGCAAACTTGTCTAT
>DWGW01001691.1:0-10871 GCA_018247775.1 Udranomia orcinus
GGTTTAAGATATATCTCCTACCTACATAGAGACACCGCAGCGATGTATAGACCTCCAGACCTATTTTTTCTATTATGGAAAAAAATCATGGCCAGTGGAGTAAAAACAGCTGGAGCCATAGTTAATCCAACAAATTGTCCATTCTATTCAATGTACAACAAATCATTGAAAGCCGAACAAAAGTCACCTGCTCTAGGAAAAATTTCCCGAACACACGTAAGCACTTTTCTCCGTCCAATAAAAAAACCTTTAAAAATAAAGAAAAACCATAAAAGCAGCCGTCTTGCGATGCGTTATCATTTTTATATGTTCTCCCCCCTCAACCCTTTTAAGAAACCCCCCCGCCTCCTAGATGCAGGCTCACTCACACAAGGGAACCATCTATAAATGGGTTAAAGAAAAATGTGTCTACCTGAAAACGTACGATGCATGCGATTTTTTTATTCCTCTTCCACATTTTCTTTTCCATCCGCGATTCTCATATCGGCGATATAAAACTGAAAAATACATTTACTGCTCACAACTGAATATAAGCCTTAACGCGCGTATTCAAAGTTCGAAATCCATTAAGCGGCCCCGAAAAAACAGAGCACCCACACACGCGTATCGCGTACACACGAAAACGCGGCGTTTAGAAAAAAATAAGGCGCACACATATAAATCCCGTGCAGTTTGAAAGGGATGCACTCAGAGTCATAAAATACACACACCGACACGAGAACGCACACGCGCGCAGATCGCCTCAAGTCGCGACACACAGACACATGTGACGTTACTCAAGCTTACACACACACGGTCGCCCGAAGAAAACCTTGCATGTGTTGTGAAAATGCTTTTCCTTGCAGCAACCTCTCGGGAAGAGTTTCATAGCGAATACCTCGCGGTAAAGACCTACTCGTTCTCTAAAAATTTCAACTTGAAAAAAACTTAAAAATTCATAGCTTTGTTTAAAAATTCACTCCGAAATCAAGCAATCGATCGGTCATGCCGACCGTTCTAAACTTAAAATCATTCTTCACCCGTTTCGCGGCGTAAAAACTCGAGCCTACACAAAAAACGCGACAGATAATAAAAAAAAAGTTTAAATAGTGATGGCGGGTTCGCGCCAAAAGATGCGTAGTGATTGACCGTGAAACGAATTAATTGATAATTGAAAGTTTTGATTGCGCTTAGTTAGTCGACAAATGGTCGAGGCGACACGTGCTCGCTTGTGATGTAAATGTGTTCGTTAATGAGTGTGTCTATGTGTGCAGCGTCCGTGTCTTCGCAGATAATGAAGAGAGTGGTTTGAAAAAAAAATTCGCGCTCCTCCATTTGATCATGCGGCGCGAACACCGGAAAAACGTCTGAAAGTAGTGTTGTAGTCTTGTACACTAATCAGTCGTATTGAATTCTATTTTCGACTTTTTTTCCTATCGGAAATTGTTTTGAATTGTTTTTTTTTACATACAGTGCGTACACCTTTTAATTTTCAAAAATATATTTTTAATGCACGTTTTTTTTTTTATTTGTTTGAATAATTATTAACGAGTTCTTGTACGAATCTGATTAGATTTGTAAGATTATTACAGTTAAATTTTGCATAATAAAACAATGAGGCAATTATAAATTATGAAAGCAATAAATACCATGCTAACTAGCTTCATGCCAAAGTATAGAAATGAATAAAAATAAAGTGAAAGTTACATCCATTTTGCAAAATTAATTAGCATTTACTTATTTTTTATTTCTGTGAATAATTCGAATGCAATGTAACTGGAATCGTTTGTAGACATCATTTAAATACAATAAAATTACATTTTTACCGTATTATCAACTACTTTTTTATAACAGTAGTGCATTATTCATGTTATTCAAAATAATGATTATAAAAAAAGTATAAAATATTCATTTTAACGTAAAATGTAAAATTCCTCATAGAAAACGTTACGTGACACAAGTACTTATTTGTTTATGGGGCCGTAGAGACAAACTTGAATGATGATCCAAATTATCCCTTTTACTGAGATAATGAAGACTAAGTTATTAAGCTAACCAATTAATTTTCCTTTTTTATTTTTCAACAATGAGTCTATCAAAATGCTGATTTTCAGTCACATAAAATCGAAGATATATTAGAAAAATGCGATTATATGAAATTCCCTTAACCATCTGTTTACCATAGATAAAACTATTTAGAAAACTAAATTGCTTAAAGAGGTAAACTGTTGTGCAAAAACTGTTTTTAACCACTGTAAAGATGCTGTTTAGAGTGAAGTCCAATATGTTATGGCTTATCAGACCGTTTTTCTGATTTGAGAGAATTCTATTAGGAAAAAAATACAAATAAGAAAGTATAAAGACCTTCCTGTTGAGATAAATCTTATAAGATATAATAGAGAGAAGATCAATAAGACCATCATGGATAGAAGATTAATACATATGTTAGAATTGAGAAACCAATTAGAATATGAAATAGAAATTGTACATGTAGCAAACTGTTCCCATGTAGCAAACTGTTCCCATTAGGAGTTACTTATTCATTATATGGTATACGAGTACACATACTAGTAATTAACGTGATATACATTATTTGAACCGAGTTTCAGCGCCCTCAGGCTCAGGCTGTACACCGGTAGAAAAAGCCATTAGAAAAAACTTTGAAACGATATAATTCCAACGGTAGAAAAATACTTGTATAATTTTTATACGACTCTGCAAAAACTTTAAACGACAACGATTAACGAACCACCTTTTTGCGCTTGGAAATGGCACGCGACACTTATTAATTGTAATTTTACCAGTTAATGCAATTACAATTATTAATCAGTCGGTCATAGAAACAGCATATCTGTTTTTACATGCCGTTTGGTTTCAAATCGGTCAGAATAGTTCGACAGACAATAACATTTTTGAATATAATAGTGTTTGAAATATGACAAAGAAATTAAAAAGTGTTTTGGGTGAATTTCATTTGACGTTTGATGTACAGCTTATCTAATCTGAAGATTCAATCTAAGCATTGATGAACTGTCTTTTGACCACGGAACTATAAATAATGAGATATAGCTGCTTTGCATAAAAAATTCTAATACGTGATGTGTCAAACAATTATTATTTATTATAATTATTTATAATAAAAGTTAATTACAATTTGATATCAATTATGAATGACAGGAGTAAGTGGACAATTAAAATGATTATGACAACCTCACATACAATTATTTCTTTAATAGAAAAAGTTATTGTCAACGTGATATTTTTTTCTTTATAAATGTTGGTAACTACTCACCACTTGTTAATCGGATTCGAACCCGCAATCTCTCATTATTTCCAATTTCCTGACCACTAGGTGACCGTTTTATTCAGCATGTATAGCAGCTAACTTTATTTTATAAATTTCATTTAAGTTTTGAAACATCAATTATAAGTCTCCTCCTTGCTTAATTTAAGATGTTTTGTGACTAAGTGCACTTGTTGGACCGTTGGACTCCAACATATTATATATGATTAATTTCATTAATTATATTTGTGTATAAAACATTTAGTTCTTGATTCTTAACACTAATTTTATTACAAAGTCTCGAAAACAAAACCGAATCATAAAAAAGGTCTGTTTGTGTTATGAAGTTACAATTTATTCGGTTCATTTTGGTCATATTAGAGTAACGAAACATTAGCTATTTCCACCCTCGGTGCTGTTCAGATATATTCCAACTGCTGATGACCTACATTCTAGAATAAATCTTTCGGTCAATCGATTTACGGTGTTATTTTAAGACTGCGGCACCTTAAACAAGGGTCACCAGTACGGTTTTGCTTACTGCTTTTAAAGGTTTTCATCGTAAGGGATCGCGTTAATGTAATAGAAATAGGAATGGTTAATGGAATAGCAATAACGAATGTTTTGTATCGAGATCGATCAGAGGACCTGATCATTTAAACTCTTTCTTTGACTCAGACACTTTTACTTTGGATTTAGACACTTAGGCCGAGGAATAGCTCTGTCTGCCTGTCTTAAGTTTTCATAACAATCATGTGTAATTTGAATACTTAATAGTTGAACCAGAAAGCGTTTCTTTAATAATTTAAAATGTTGTTTAGTAGATGTGTTCATTCCAATTTTACCCGCTAGAGACTAACTAATGTGATTGCATATGAGTTTTGGATTATATTATGCGTCTTGGGAAAATATTTACAGGAGTTATGCGTTTCGTCTCCTAGTGTTAGGAAAATGCTAAATATTTTGACATTTACAATTGTTTGATGGAAAAAAAATAAGCGAATTTTCGTTTTCTTTTGTTCATTGAAGATACATAATACGTTTTATATAAATGCTTCAGAATACTTAATAGAATCTTTAACATCTTATTATTTGATAAATATCCAATTTAATAATGTATCTTTATATTTTCTTCTTTTACGTATTTAAAACTGGCGTTCTTCTTCTTCTCCCTTATAATATTAATCATACATCAATTAACCAAGTCGTTTAATTGTTTTGTATTTAGAATAATCCGTTCAAATTGCGAGACGCGCATGTAGGAACAATTGATAATCATAAATAATGTCAATTGTTATTTCTAAACACAATATGTCATTTGTTTTATCTACTGGAATTATAACAATTGCAGCAATTGCATAATATACAGGGATGGAATTTTTAGTGCCACCTGGAGGGAAATTACTTTAAATACGGAAATATGAAAATGATAATACTGTAAGGAAACATTCAAATATTTTTGAAAATTGATTAAGATTGATTTCAAAAAACATCACTTCGAAATTCGAAAACAATAATTTGAAAAATATAACGATCTATGGAGATTATTTGAGACAGGACAAATAATATAGATTCTATTGCTTTATTAGAAACCAATAGATTCTATTGTTTTATTAGAAAAATTACTAAAAACTCCAATTAGAGAGACAAAACCCCCAGTGCAAAAAAAGTAATAAACCGTCTAACATTTTAAAGAAAGCCAAAACTCATAAGAAAAAAGTAACATAAATTTAAGAGTAAGTCGCCGTGTTATAAAAAGTTCGCGCGAAACGGGTGAAGTTAAATCAGATACGCTGAAAATTTAATAGCAACGAGAATTAAACTAAACTCATCCAACTTTGTTCTAGATTTGGTCCAGCCACCTCCTAACCCAACGATAGTTCCTAATAATACCTACTTTAATTACGAAGAAATATTTATTTTAAATTTTTAAAATAATATTAGCGTAGATAATATATATATATATTTGTATATTAGTGAAAAAGTGCCAATAACATGTCCGTGACGTTATCCAATTCGAATATCTTTATGAAGAAGCAAATGAATTTTCCAATGAAGCGTGAGTTCGAAGATTTCAATGGTGAAGACAACGAAAATAAAGAGCAGAATGACAACGCGTCCAGTGACGGCAATTCTGAAACTAGTGACTTAGAGAACACGCCCAATGATGAAAGCAATAACACGGCGTTGGATTATACAGAGAACACACTGTCCCTGCACCCCGTAGCGGATTTTATAAAGAAGGAATTTTTACCCGACTTCGATTTCGCGAATCCTTTTCGTAATCAGAACTTGAACTTCAAAGATGGTTTCCAAAGCACCAGATCGCCATTTCTACTACCAACGCAGCTTTATAAAAGCTTCCTGGCGAGTCTGGGGAAGAGACGTAGGAATGTCGCTGATTGCTATTCCCTGTATCCAAGGAATATGTTGTTTTCCAACACTTTTGGACTGGAAGCCTCTGATGACGAAGCTAATGCGGACAGGATTTCTGACTCTCCGGATGAGGTATTTTGTGATACAGTCAATATTTGTATTTTGTGTTATAGTCTTAAAACGGCGAACGTTTCGGCTAGTTTGAAACGTTTTCGAGCTCTTCTACACTATTTCACCGGTCACTGTAAGGATTCGGGTGTTCTGGTATATTATTTCCTGGTTATCTACATAAAAGATTTTAGAATGCTCTAGAACTTTAGAATGATACATAAAATCTCACTTCATTATACTCGTATAATGCGACCTTCAAATATGTGGCACATAAATATTGTTAATTTTTTGGATTACATTTGGTTTTTATAACACAAAGAATTGTAATGTTAAAAAAAGCTTTTTTCAAGATTTGTAGCTAATATGCTATATCGTTTTCAAATAGTGAATGATCAACTAGACCTGCTTGAGATGTCAATGATGATCCAATTATCTGTCATCGGTTGCCAGTTTCTGTTTAGACATTTTCTATAGGTATATGATTCAAATACCAATATTACGGTAACAAATCTTAGTAAACATAAAATATTAATGCATAACAGTGATGTAAGTTGCCAAGTTTTTGGAGACTTTGTAAATACATGTATGTTAAATTTATTTAAATAAATTCTCCAATTTTCAAATGTTCTACCAATGGATATAGTAAACATCGTTCAATAGGTTAATCATTAACCTAATAACATATATTGAATCATATTCGACATTTTCAACATTACTTCCAACGCTGTTTCTTAAGCCTTCACTATTTCTTTTTTCTAATCCAAAACAAACTAACTTAACAAACAATGTTAATTCCTATTATTATTCTGATTAATTTATTAATTATTCAGCATCGATGAAAGAGTCTCCCAATTTGCTCTCTATTATCTTTACTTATTTATCCAGTGTATCTATGGTTCAGCATCAGTGAGTAACACAGCATCTTGTTCCAGAAGGCAGGCGCGTCGTCGGCGTTTGTGTGGAGCGGAGGGGGGGTCGCCGGGGGTGGGGGGCAGGAGCAAGCAGCCGCGCAGCCCACTGCCGTGCCGACTGGTATGTTCCATCATCATATTTAATTCTAATCCTAACTAATGCTGTATAGGTCCCCCGAAAAAGTACAAGTAGACTGATGATCTATAAAGTTAGCAGGAAACAGCTGAATGCAAAAACTTGGTCGGAGTGGCATCAGAGGCCTGCGTCCAGCAGTGGACAAACACTGATGGACAGATGATGTTGAATATTGATTTCATCATAAGATTTGTTTGAATCATTATATGTAGATAAAACAATTGCTAGCGATACAGAAAATCATAATACTTTATATACAAAAATATTTTGTAGCGCAATACCGGACGTCCTTCGTAGGGTCCTGAGTTCGATTCCTAGGCAGCCAGATATTTGAATGAGTTCTAATTTCTGCTTCAGTCTGTTTATTTTGTTTTAGTCTTTGTTCGTTGCTTGTTCTAGTCTAAACATCGCAGTCTATGGTGCTCACGATACACAGAAGAAAAACTACTCACAAGAATAGAAAAAATAGATTTATATAGTCATCCGGCGTAACTCATTAGCGAGCGAAGTCGCGATAAAGCTACTTACTTATAGGAAGTGATAACTAGTGGTACTTTAGTATATACATATACTACGTGTCTTATTGGAAACTATTACTTAAAGAACTAATGTTATGTTAGTGGTAGTCGAATATGAGTCGAGCTAGAATACAGTGCGTGTAGTGTGTATAGACTTTATTAGTTTGTAGGTTTGAGTTCGTGGCTAGATCGTTTTATAAATAAGTTATATATTATCAACCTTTACTGTGACCCTAACCCTCAAATGAGGACTAGTTTATATAGTAAACCACGCTGATGTATCTGGACAGGACTAGATTGGAATATTTCAGATATGTTAAAAATCTTTTACAAGAACAAAATGAACACTCTGGTTTTATTTGTCTGTTTGTTTATATTTCTCTGAGTCTATCGATCTCTGGCATCTATCGATGATACCCTGCACCGATAAAGCAAGTGACTTCGAAACCAAACCCGTGTGGTATTAAAATCCTGAGCTTCCAAATAGAAGACCGCACTTATAATTACACTATAACATCCGAATTTAGAAACCGAAATCAAAGTTGAAAACCTTACTTTTTAAAGCAGTTGTACTTTAAAAGCAGTTATAGCTTCTTTCAATTTTTCATTTAGTTTTTCACATTGAAAGTCTGAGCTACATATTGTTATATTCCTAAGAAGCGCGTTTAGCCGCGAGGCAAACAATGTTTCTGTAAGAATTTCCCATTTTTCTCTTCGCGTTTCTGTTTTTCTTACTTACCTGTGTTTTGTTAGCAGACATTCGTGCCCGTTTGCTTAGTTTTATATATTCATATTTTAATCTGAAAATAAGTTTTAAAGTGTAATAAATGTGTATGAGGAGTCATTTTTGTTTCGTTTCGAAACCATTTTAGGAGTATTTTATCTTTGGTTTATATAAAAGCAGGTATAAGTTAGTGACTCTTAGACGATTCTTAGCCTGAGATCCCATTAGGTTGGTCTCTACCTCGTGGACTCTTACCTCGAATTTAGGCGAATATTTTGAAGTCGGCCATCTAGACAGACGAACATACGAGTATTTGGATAGATTAGATTAAGATGGTGTATTCTCATAGTTTTTGTACTTATCCTTATCCACAGGACGACGTTGGCTTGATTTTGAATCATAATAAAGGGGTACTATAATCACTTAACATATTTAATCAAACTCAGGAACCTGAGAGATAAAGTCAATTGCTGAGACATTCCTAATGACGTAAGACATTTTCCTTGAATTGGATGCAAAAACAGCCCTCCTTCAATCGCATTGAGGATTCTTCCGATGTTGCAAATATAAATAGGCGGCAGATACTACTTATCAGGTCTCCTCGGCTTTGTCCAGTCTTACGAAACAAACGTGACCAATGTAATCAGACCTCAATGTCCACAGGCACGTCAGGTGGCGGCGGCGCCCAGGGCCTGGTGCACTGGATGTCGGTGATGGCAGAGCACATGGGAGGGGGCCACGACCCCTCCCACTACGCGCTACCACCATGGAACAACGGTGGCGTGGACGTAAGTACCCTATGTATTTTGTACTTGATATTTTATAACAGTTAAGCCTGCAAGCCACTTGATGGTGAGGTCAATGCCGTCTATAGATCTCTGGTATCAACCTAAAATAGGATTGAAGTTCGACTACAAATTCGTTTATACCCCTTTTTTTTAGGCCGACTTTCTGCGTATGCTATGCGTTGTTGCTGAGGACTTCTTTCCGACAAAGAGTTTCTTACCGAATCGGATCCTTTAACCGGCGTTCCGGTCCTACGTAGCTCATAAAAAAAGTGTAAACATATTGACAAATGTTTTTTTTAATTCACTCACTGGACTGCAGGTTTACTACAGTAGCATTCAGCTGCATATTAAGTAGTAACATTTATACTACCAAACCCCAGTCCACTAAAGTGTATTTAACTACTAGTGAGGAGTTAGCCGGGCAGATAGCATTTAGTCTGATGGCATGTAAATGTATGCGTCGTGATTATAGCAATTATACAAACTGACGGTTAACGCTTTAACAGTTAACATGGACTTGCAGTAATTGTTATACACGACGAAGTTAATTTTAAAATTAGCTGAGTACTCCGTTTAACCACCATTTAATGAATTTTATTGCGCATTTTTCTTTTTAACCCTACAAATATATAAAAATGTTTTGTTTACGAAACCACAGCTAAATTAAATCAATCAGGTAGTATAGGCAAATTTAAATATCTATATGATTTAGCTGTAATGGCTGTTGCTTCAAATATTTAACAATAAAATACTATTACATATTTACATATGTAAGGAATTGTTAAAGAATCCAATTTTTTTTATCAAGATGGTTAATAAAGGTACAGCGCATTAATTTAATATCAAATATTCAGAACGTTAGATAAATTGAACTGAACACTATAAACTGAGAAACACAGTAATATTAATAAAACAGCTACCTAAAAATTTTATTCACAATAAATCATAGGACAAACTCATACAAAAACTATTTATTTAGCGGCAACATTAAGTAAGATGAAGTAGTTATTTGAATAAAAAAAAATTACTTAAAACAATTACAAATAGCAGGACAATTCAGTTGGCAACAACCGGGCGACCTCTTTCCGTAAATCCCGAAATTCTTCAGGACGCATTAGGAAACGATTAATATAGATTTGTGCTAAGATGGTGGCGGGAACGCTTCTTTCTCACGACCACGATTTGCATACATGTCGCATCCAGATCATTTATAACAGGAGATTCTCCCATTGTCCCGAATAGACAAAACCTGATTATTAATTCCGATCGCGTTTGTGCAAAAATTGCGTTACCAACAAATCGAATGCCTTATTACGAGGCAGTAAGTGTTAATATTGATACTGAAAATCATTTAGTATATTACTAGGAGTGCTCAGGAATCGCGCCGGCAGCGTCGCGAACCTATGCAAATTCGGATTGGACAACCCTATCCGATACGTACAGAGGACAAAGGAAATACGACGTTATGCTCAACAGATAGAGTTTATTTTCCATTGCGCGGTGAGCTATAAATTCGGCAAGTGAGATTAGGTTGTGATATATTATAAATAGGGTCGGTTTTGCTGTGAAAGTCTTCTGATATATTGTGGATGTTGATGGATTAGGCAAATATGCACTTGAATATATCTCCAGTATTTGATTGATAATTGCCATTTTTCTTGAGTTCGAAATAGGAGCGTTTAGGATTGTCCTCGTGTTTAGCATAACCATGGGAATTGAACCTAATGACGTCATTAAAAGTGGATTTTTAAAATTATCCACGCGGTATCGTGAGAAGTTATGGGTAGTTTGAGGGAGATCATTAATGGTTTCTATTTAGGATGCTATAATGTTTGTAACTGATTTGGAATACTGAATTAAATCCAGTACAGACATTGAGTATCTATTGGTTTTATAGTAACATTGAGGTAGCTAACGATCATGGAGCCCACCTGATGGTCAGTCTCTGCCACCCATTGGCACCTGTAGTCAAACCTAAACAAGATGAAACGGCAATAGCCCAATGGGTAGTGTGTCGGACTTACGATCGAGAGGTCGTGGATTCG
>DWGW01001692.1:0-10870 GCA_018247775.1 Udranomia orcinus
AAACCTTTGAAATACGAAGTATTTAAACAATTTACAATGGTTTGAAAAGTATTTTTAAAAAATATATCTAATATAGAACATTTAGAGTTCTTCATAATAGCCTTCTATCATAATCGGAGAGTAAGTAAAAGTATTGCGTAACTAGAATGTCCATTTTTGACATCTAACAGAGATATCAAAGCAGTACACAGCAAATATGACCCCAGAACACAGCAGCACAAACTCAAATGTAACAGAGAAACATTATCTCTTCCGCTAGTCTTACTCTTTAAGGTATTAAGTAGACTTGTGTCAGGACTACTGTACTTGGAAATTAAGATATAACAAAAAATATGAAAATAACGTTACATATTATAGTAATAACTTATCTAACTCTTACGCCAGTAAAATGTTCTGTTATGACGTGAAAACAATCATTATTAAAAATGATCCACATAATAGAATGGAATGAATTGGATCCTTTGACCGAAAACACCGTTCGAAATACCTTTGTAACAATTTCGAGATATTAATATTGTGCGTTGACTTCCACTTCGGTTCGCTGCTGCTTATCGGAACCAGATCCCCGGAACTGTACGTTAATCCAATTTAAAGCGAATTATTTACGAGGAAAATCCTTTTTCATTTTCAAGCTTTGATTCTGTCGATCGTTCGTATGCCAGCCTTCCGAGTAACGCTAAAAGTGTCATGCGTCAATTTCCAGTCGACGGGCTTCATAAACTTTAAATTTTTAAACATATTGGTGTGCTAGTACTAGGAAATCAGGTTCAAGTGTTGTCGGACATAACAAGAACGCGCACGCCATAATACTACTCATTCAATGTTGATCATTCGGCATCTTTGAATGTTACATTCGTACGTTAAAGTAATTTTCATTGCCCTTTTTTACAATATACTTTTAAACTTACAATTCAGCTAAAATACTTCGTATTAAGCCGCTAATATTTCAATATTGTAACTCAATCACTAAAATCGAAAGATGAAATTCATTTATGTCAAATAGATGCATATTAAACTTGGAACCATGCGCATTCTAATTGAATTTGAAATACATTTCAAGATACATACACCTTAATTCGTTGCGGACCATGACTACGATATGCATTACCCGGAGGCATATCATTACATAATACCTTGCAATATTAGTTGTCAGTCCTTACATATTTCTTTAATTGTTATCAAGGCATGCAGTGTATCGATGTTTTTATTAAACAAATGTTCGTTGTGCTCCTGTAGAAGTTCAACAATGCATGACTCAATCGTTCAGTGGGTTATCGTCTCATACTGGCTAGTACAGGAATATGTTTAATTTTCATTTGTAAAGCATGATATCGTTGAATGTTTTGCATCGTAGTGTTTACGTGAATAATGTCGAATGTAAGTAAACTGAACATAATTGTTGTAAAGAAAATTATACGTCAATAAAATTGTCTCAGTACCTTATTTTTGGGATTCACTTAAGTTCGACTACGACAGAAGTTGCGACATAGATGTTAGACATTAATTTCTGTACTGTTTCTATACACTTTCGGAATTCTCAACCGCTCATGAGAGACAAATTATCGTGTCGCAATAATCTTTTACACTCGATGTATACACTCAGTGTACTGCGTATAGTGTCGTAGTCTAATATTACCATTATAGACTTGAATCTCTTCTTGTGTCCAAATGATGTTTCAGTATGAATAAGTTGCATGTATGTCTTTTAAATGTTATATTACAATACAAATTTAACTTCCCAAAACAAGTGAAAATACATACATATTAGAATTAACATCTTCGATTGAACACTTTTAGATTTACCAAGCCCCTACCGCCGCTCTTCGTAAGTATCTCTACTTCAACGTTCTGAATTTCGACAACAACCAGACGTTAACGGTAGAGGGCGGCGGCGTCAATGCTACAGTGATACAGACCAATATAGCGGCCACGAATGGCTTCGTTCATATAATCGACCGGGTTCTCGGTGTGCCGTATGTCACTATTTATGAGAAGATGAAGACAGATCCGATGCTCAAGTAAGTTTTTAACTTATAATATGACCATCAATTTAATCGAGAATGTTCTTTATATCCTTCATAAAACGAATGTGATTGGATTTTCGGCGTGGGTGTGCCTTTAAGAAGTAATAAATAAAAACGTTTATGTTATTTAGAAGGTTACAGATATATTTGAAAAATAAGTTATTTTTAGCACTTTCAGCCTCCAGATATATTCTACTTATGAAAAATGTCACTGAAAATGTATCTCATAAATACTTATAAGTTATCTTAAAAGAGGCTTCCTGATATCAAAATAAAGGATATTTGTTGTTAAAATGTATGACTTTTTTTAAAATTTAGCATTACCTACAACCTTGGAAAGCGCCAAATGTTCAATCATCAGCTGAATGACATGGAGCACCGATACACCTACTTCGTCCCCCGGGATCACGCTTGGCTCAAATTCCAGATTAGGCACCCTTCTGCTTACAAGGCATTGTTCCTGGAAAACTTCGGTTACTATGTAAGTTAAATAAAATTAAAGAAGTTATTTATAGAAGGATTAGGTGAGACAAAACATTTTTTTATGAAGAACTTTTTTACGAATAAACAATAAGTACATACTATTCATTATTTAATTACTTTTACACATGTTAACACTTAATTTGTAATAGTAATGCTACTACAAGCTGTTTTTGTTTTATAAAATAATGTAATGTTTTATAAAATAAAGTTGTTTTTTATTGTTATTTAAACACAATTCAGAATATATAAAATTAATCTCTGTGATTAAATGCAATTTCATATATTATTATATATTTTTCTATTCCTTTAGTGACTCTAAACACAATTTTCAGACGAAGCAAATATTAGAACGCCATGTAATCAGGGCCAGTCGATCCTACACCGTGTCTGACCTCAAGCTGCTGGCCAACGAGACGCATCCCTTCGTGCTGCCGACCTCGCGGGACCCGCTGAGACTGCGCGTCAAAGAATCCGACAAGAGTGAGTATTAGTCGACCTGGCCCTTGACCTGGGCCCTTACTCGCAATGACAAAACAAACACGACACGACACGTGAAATACAAAATACAAATACATTTTAAATATAAAATACAAATGAGCGGAAATGTGTCCAAACAGACCTAATGCACATAAAAATAACTTAACAATTATATTTATAAAAAGTGAATTTCGGTCGGTTCTATATATTGGACCTTATGCTTCTCAGGTCGGGAGTTTTCTTATTAAATTCCTCAACTGAGTGGGTTGCTCAGTCCTAATAGTTTGATTTGAGAAAGCTACAACTGAGATGAAAGTAAGCTTTAATGAGAAAGTGAATTATTATTGAATCTGGATGGTGAGGAGAGTAATTAATTGTGAGCGAAAAGAAGTCTTAGTAGTCAACTATGGTTAGGCTAATCTCTATTGCATTGAATACTCTAGATTTTTTTGTTGTTGTGAAGAAGTACAGGTCATACCAATGAAAATTAATGTTTTGCAGGCAATGTCCATTTTGTTTATCGTATTAAGAACAGCACTAATTAAATTCACCATCATAATAAATTATGCCATTTTTTTTCATATTAAATAAAATATCTCGTAACTATACTTGTAAGTATACTACTTAGCTATGCTATTGTGAGATCTATCATTAACATGACATAAATAATATTCTGTTTCGTGTTGTATAAACTAACAATTTGATACCAGTTGTAGTTTTTTGGCAAATATATTTACATAAAGTATGAACAGCAATGAAATTCGCTTTTAAATTAATAGGCGTCGTTTACTCGCAGGAATGTTGGGAATGACGACAATTTGCTACAATTGCAAAAACGGTAGCATAGTTCTGTTCTTTTCGTAGATATAACTGTCAGTTATATACAATGGTAGGTATAGTACATTTCCAATCGTAGATATAACTGTCGATAGTAGTAGAAACAAAGAAACAAAACGCACTCACGGTGCCCGCGAGAGAATAGCGAAGCTCGATCGGGGGTGCAACTGACTGGCGCACTGTTTGACAGATTACTACGTGGAGTGGAACGGGCACTGGATCCACGTGTTCCGGCCCGACGTGGAGTGCACTAACGGGATCATCCACGTCATCGACGAGCCCTTCGTGCTCGAGAGCGACATCCGAGCCACCGGCGCAGCCTCCGCCCGCGTCTACTCGCTCTTCCTCTTCCTCGTCTCCTTCGCGTTCGTTCGGATCCTGGAAAACTGATTCACGCTCCGACAGTTATTCCAGTAGATCCTGATTACAATTATTATGACGTAGAAGCAACAGGTTATCGATGTAACTTAATGGTTGAAGAGAATTGGATGTTGGATTAAAGCTTGCGGTTTTTTGAGTATGTTAAGATGGTGATTACCAGAAATGATTTGCATTCTTACTTTTCAAATGCTTGGTATGTCAAATTCAAAATCGCATCTATCTTTGTTCATTTCGGTTGATACAAGATTTGTACCATTACCAAGTCCCTGATAGTACAACTTGTACCATTGGACCGTTGTACCGTTTATCGTTTGTCGTAAACCGTGATTATTACATGGCAAATCAAATAATATTCTTAATCATAACCGGAATACGGAGTGTCGTTAAGCCGGCGGGTACAATGCGAAATGGTACCCGAGCGTTCGTGATTGATTCAGCGTCGTTATTATTCATCGAACAATAATCCCGCGGGCCACGAGTATGTCGATACGAGAAATGTTCATCCACACCGAATGACGCAGAATAATTAGTTGGGGTGTTTCGACACACGGACGTTAAGCCCGGGTAATAACTCGCATATGTCTAACAATATACACAAAGTCTAGGCAATAACGGTCATATGCCTAACTAATGAAACATATGCATAAGCATTAGATACGAGACAATGCCCTGAAATTAAATTGTGTAACTTGAAGCAATCTTTACATACCTATGTATATGTATGTATATGTTAGGCTACTAGTCCCGAATTTGATTACGACATTTTATTAAGTCTAAGAATTCCTTAGACGAAATTAAATGTCTTAGGTCCGAAACGGCACGTCTCCGTCAATTACAGTCGACACTTCTACTATATGGGCTTAGTAATATTTGCACTAAATATTTAAATAACGTTATCTGAGATACCCGAGATCTTTAAAGCCAAGAAGCTTTTCTTGCGGCTGAACGCAATTTCTAATGCTTTTCTATTTTCAGTCTTGCTTTTAACTACAATATATAATATTGTAAGTACATTAGTAAATCTGACCCAGATCGAACACCGGTGAGAAATATTAAAATTCTAAATAACGAAGCAAGTTAATTAGTATATTTTGCATAAGGTTTTTTATGAATTAAAAATTCTTCATACTTCAACCATTCAACCATGTTAGTCATGAGTATTAATTGTGTAAGAATCTCTTCACTCTCATGACAACAAATAGGTTATTAAATAGTTACCAATTTTTGGTTGTTATACTTTTCGTGAGTCCTTATGATTTGATGTATGCATTACACAACTTAAAACAGGCACTGCCAGTGATTTTCCAAATTCGGTAAATCATATTAATTAGGTTTAATTTTTATAACACTAATGTGGTAGTTGCAGGTTTTGCTATGAAATATATCCAGTTTTGATATATTTAATTAATAGGTTATGTATAATGATGACGAGTGGTGAAAAATAAGTATTCGTAATGGAAATTATTCATATAAAATTATGTAAATGTGCTGACTAGTAAGATATTTCATCGTTATCCGCACATCTATTGCGACGGTGAGTTCTATATTCCATTTATAAATTAGACATAAATTTATATTCACCATTCTTTCAAATCATTCAATCCTATAACATTCAAGCAGAAGTATGCAGGTATTTTGATGGATTTTTTATAAATCATATTATTCAAAAGGACATTTTGAATATTCACAGTTCGCGAAACGAGGAGCTTTGTATGTTTTAATTTCCAAACCCTATTCAATCGTTTATTGATGTCATTACAGATTGGTTTTATATTAGTGGTTCGTTTTTTATATATTAAATGGTTACAACGTAGTTTGGTGTGCCTTTATTTAAAAGAAAATATATAAAAGAATATTCTTATTTAAATAAACACTTTCTAAATGAGTTATATAGATGTTCTAGCTTATACAGAAATACATTCCATATTTTTACCTTTATAAAAGAAATTTTGAACTATATAAGTATTTAAAATTTACGAATGTTACCTATTCAAAAAGATTTAATTGTGAATATGTATGTAATTGATTTAATTAAAATTTAACGGTCTTTTAAATAATTCACAGAATTGTGTATTGTTTGTTTTAATAGAATCCTCTTAATATAATTTATGTGTTTCGTATGTAGAAGATGACTTATAAGAGAGTATTTATTGAGAACGTTTTCAACTGGAAGGATAATTTTAATTGTATATATATGAATGAATGTGCTTATAAATTGCGGTACATTTGCGACTGTCAGATTTATTCATTAAGTACATGTAAATAATTTATGTAAGTTATTCTAGTTGGTTATAGTTGTGGTATATTTTAGTAGCGACTATCTACTTAAAAGCGACTGATCATTTTTCAACAATGTCTGATTCTGTTTTTTGACATATTCTGGAGTGAAATGCTGTTTTTCGATTGTTTGGGTTTTACCATATGTCAGATTCTTAACATATTATATCTCTGACGCTGATAAGCTAATGCTGTAAGTCATTTTATTTGTGTATATTGTACAATGTTTATTACATATGCGTATTACTGTGTGTAACATTTCTTAACTAAAATATTACACTTTATAATATTTTAAATTTGGTAAGTCTTCTTAGACTATGTATGAATGTAATATAATAAAATTTTCTATAGCTTACAAAAATCTACAATCAGACCGGTTTTATACGTGTGTTTTCAATCCTAGACAGCATTTCCTTCCCAGCTCTACAACATCAAAAAGTATTATCTTTTTAATTTTACATAAGTCACAAATTTGTTATGAGATCGCTTGTCAAATGTGTATACGTAGATACAAATGGGTCTTCATGTACCAAAGTTATCCACTATTCACGTCATATTATGCTAGGTAAGTTTTAACTTTACGATAGACGTTCTATGTAGTCCAACGAACGATAGCTTTTCCATTAAAATCTCATAAATTATACTCTTTAAAATTTGTAGGATATATGGGGCGTTGAGACCCGAGACAATATCATTTTGACCAAATATTAAGCCAAATATTTGGTTTAGTGTGTGACATTGAGATTCCATTGATTAGTGAATTGTATTCGAAAATCATTGTCAAATTAACTACAGTTAAGATAAACAATGTATGTGTTTATTGAATAAAGAATTTAAGTAAAACAATGTTATTTTTTTTAAAAGACCTTACACGCGCACATGCGTAATAACTCACAAAATATATACTATATAAACATATGATAATTTTTCGCTTGATTGGGAATCCTATCAAGGACCCTCGGGCCGGCATCTGGCGTGAGAACTGTTAATGACATCGACGACGAATCAACGATGAGGTAAGTATGAATATATCCTTAATAGCATATATAAATTGTAATAGACTATCTTGCTACTTCAAATTTCAGCATATTTACAATCATTATATCATTATTTAAAAACACTATCAGTATGTAATCGTCGGTTCTACTAGTAGATAACAATCGTATATTTTCATCTTTACTTACCATAGAACCTTTCAGAAAGCCTTATCGAAGTAACAAAGTTGTCTACGGGGCGTAACTCGTAGCCATAATCTAATAAAGCTAAGGTCTGGCTCGTTAATCTGTTCGAATCTCGGATACGAATCGTAATGCGGCCATGAAAGCCACTTAACTTGCAATGGCTCAGCTCTCCACGACTAGATAGCAGCCCTAATTATATTACTTATAATTGAAAAAGTAGCAGGAAATAAAAATCTATTACGCGACAACCCTGGGTTCGTATTTATGCGGTTTCAGTTTTTATACGCGGAAATACGGCCGTAATTAAAGTTTCTAGAGATAATAATTATTAATCAAGTTTAAGTATAAACTGTAGAACTGTAGTTCAGATGCTAATAAATTTATTTTATATTATATACAACATATATTGTCGAGAAAGAACTAAAATGTTTTTTCTAAAAGTATTAACACTTCTGCATAATTTATCACTTGCACATTTCTAGAGAAAGATAATCAGATAGAAAAATTCATGTTTATAAAATATACATCAAATCGCGTATACTACAGTTTCCAGTAATATTAATAATTATTTTTCTATATTATCCATTTACTCTCTGAATAGATACCATAGAGAACTGAGATCCATAGATTCTATCTTTACTTCCATTATACGAGCTCCTTAACGCTTAAAAGCAATCTCCCACTGACGACCTTTGTGATGAAGATATTAGAAATTGAAAAGGTAATGAAAGTGAGGCAGGTATTAAAGTTGTAAACGAAGCTATAGTAAATAGATTGTACCGATTGATAATGTAGATTAATCTTAAATAAAGTCTATGCGCTTACAATTGAAATTGTAAAATCATAATTATACGCATAACACGGTCATAGGTATAACGGTCACAATGGCAAACCGTCATTCGGGATTCAGCTTTTTAACGAACGGTAGTAATAACTTACGTAGCTATTGAATATAATATTACTGTCACTTGTATTTCTTCATTCTTAAGCAATTATTTCGGAACGTTCCGTGGTGACGTAGTATGTAGTATAGGTATATGTACTACCTAATACTGATGATTTCCGATGCCCTCATACACATATATTATTACCGAAGTAATATCTAATAAATGGGTTTTCATGTGTAAATTTAAGTCCAATATTCTTAGCAATAATGTTTTACGTTATACTGACGAACAACAAAGAAATAAAACTCCACATTCCGAGAAATTCGATGAAATATGTGTGCCATGTCGGTCAAATAAATCAAAAGACGTTTACTTTTCCAATCCAATAAAGGGATTAAAGTCAGGTAAGCGTTGTATACAAGAATCTGAGGAACGACTCGACGGCATACAATATTGAGTTACGCCCAAATGAGACTAGCTACGTGACTGTTTTTACACATGAGGGACTCTAGAAGACCTTTAAAGGCCATGCAGTCAACAGTAATAGTTATGTAACATGTTTTATACACTAGAAATACTTATTTATAAATATCTATCGGTATAGTTAAGGAAACCCATGGATAATAATAATATAAAAGTTTTGCCCAAAGCAGTTAATAGCAAAATTAAACAAATGTAGATATTCGTTATAGTCTCCTTTGTTTTCTAGGAAAAAACTATTCATTTTTCCCAGGTTTGTTAATTCTTCAAAATGTCTGTCACGTTTGTATTTTTATGTAACAGCATTACTATTAGGGATTTTATTACATAAATAATAAATATGAGTGAGAGTACTCTACTACATTATCTTGTTTGTAATCCATTCCAAAATCCGAGTATGTGGGCTGGGTGTACAAGCGATCACAAACATTATCTACTCTACTCTTCCACTTATTTGTCTTTAGAAACTGTAAACTGTGACCTTTTGGCTCATAACACTGAAGTTACTCATTTACATTGAAATGCTCAGGTTTACGACGGATCCGCTAGCTAGTCAATTATTTAATACCACCCACCCAATCTCCATAACAAAGGATCCCGCACACATCTTATGCTTTCGTAGGCAGAGGTCGCGAAATATTAAGGAAGTACACGCCCATCTAAATATTTCACGAAATAAATGCAAGCTGTTACAAGGCTTTCCATCGGTAAAAGGTATAAAAAGTTTCCAACGAGTCGATTTATCTCCACGTCAGACGGGGAGGAACCTCAACATTTGAGCGTAGTGATCTATGGAAGTTCTTTTATTATGCTATAAAAACTTTTTTTTCTTAATGAATAATAATAATGATAGAATTTCGAATGGCTTGGACCTTCGCCGAGATAATTAATTTCTATTCCAAAATTATGTATTTCGAATAATCATTGATGGGTCGGGAATTAAATAAATTTAAGAAGTTGGCTCTTAAATCTGATTATTTCCAGTCTACTTACACAAATCTTATGTGTATATTCATATTATTGTAAGATGTTCCGTTTAAACAAAACACAATTTTACTTGCATAAATGCAAACAAAATATCATCAACCGCGTAATTTTTATAAATGTCGTAAAATAAGAATTGTTAAAAGTTCAATACGATTCATTTACAAAGGGTTCGACCCCTTCATTCAGAATAAAGAAATCAAAACAGTAGCTTCGATAAATTGAATCGAAATGAAGAGAAATTTACATTTCAAATTGAATCTTGGTAAAGTTGCCTTGATTTCAACAGTTACAGTTATTATTTGTAACATTAATATGGTATTCGATAGACGAATTACTCAAATAATTCATCTATTACTGTGATAAATTGTTATTAATATGAGAATGTTTTTATTTGAACGTTTTCTTATGAAAATTATGCAATCAAATTGAAAGAAATTTCGCACAAATAAAATGTAACGTAACGTAACTCAAGGTATAGGGGCATACATAGAATAGGCTTATCCTCTTCAACGGTCTCTGTAGGATGTGCACAATCTAAAGCACACATGAAAACTAGTTTAATATTAAATGAGGGTAATATTCATTTTAGGTTGTGGTTTTTAAACAAAGATAAATCATATTACAACTGGATCTCTATTGTTTTCCGGATTAGCTTTATATTCTTTGAGGATCGGTTTTTTCTCATAGTGTGTGGATACTAAGGTACCTTCAAAAATTATACCTTAGGTATACATATCGCTCCTTCGGGGCAACAATGACACAACTGCCCAATTTGTTAATTTACATGAGAGCACTTTAAATATTTTTTTTATTTATTTCCGTATTACTAAAATATTACCCGGAGTAGGTATAAAAT
>DWGW01001693.1:0-10869 GCA_018247775.1 Udranomia orcinus
CTTTATTGTATAAAAAAAATCTTCAATATAATATTATGTCCACGCATTCATTATCATTCACAAATTAATCTTAAAAGTCAAATGATTGCTCTCTAAAAAAGGAAGCAAAGAGAAAGGATGTGAAAGTATAAATAAGATTTAAAATCCATATCAAATGACCAATATTGCTCATAAGACACTTGCGTTATTATTATGAAAGGAAATAAAACTAGATTCCAATGGATAACAGCTACGTAAGAACCTATAAATGTGTAATATGTGTGTGTATAGTAAGTTTATATGTTACAATACAAATCAACTACTTAAACTTATTGGATGCCACAAAGCTATAATTATAGCAGTAGGGTCAACTCATGGAAGGACAGCGAAATAGTACTGAAAACCTATCTGGGGACATACATTGTATACTTGCTCTTCTTGAAAATTAAAATACATTCTGATATAGATGATGATGTGTAGGTATTCATATGTATCTAAAATAGAAATACAAAATTAAAACCACTTACGCATGGTGCAAAAAAAAATAGTTGAAATGTTACCGACAATAATATCACGTGCATCTAATCTAGTTTACTGGAGCAGTTACACTAAAAGACTTTTGCCAGAGGTTCATTGTTGTCCATCGTCGTTATGTTTATTGCTGTGCACAAATCTCCTATACATGGTGGTGGTCTGTTCCACCACTAAACTGTGCCAATTAGGATGGACAGTAACACTGCTTAGTGGCCAAACTGCTTGTGGGATGTTATCAAATGCTTGTGTAACTTCTGAGAAGTTTTAATGATTGCTACCCACCAAACAATTTCCAACTACTGTCATTGCTAATTGTGGCGATTTTACCGATCTATATAAGGCTCGGCGAGCTTAAATTTTTCTTTATTCTTTGGATAAGTATTTATCTAATAGAAATAGTCCATGAAGGTATAGCACAATGAATTTTGTGCTATTATATCTTATAGTATTTAAATTTATAGTGCAGTAGTAACAGATTATAACTTTAGCTTGTACTTCTATCTAGAACTAAAATAGTTGTCTCCTAATTAAAAAAAGGACTTCTGCATACTATTTATCATCTACCCTTGTACTTTGTACATGTATAGTATAATAGGTCGAGACTAGTCATAGACTTTTTATATAACTTGTATATACATTTCTAAAGGACTTGATATACGCTTACAAAAATGTATGTAGCTAAAGTAATGTAACGCTTACTTCGTACATTTTTGTCTTACAGCGCTCCCTCCTCTCGCCATATCAAGTGCTTAAGGGTCAGATTAGACTACGACGTTCATACAGAGACACTGCAGACGGTGTATTGTGCACCGAAATTTATTGCGACACATTAATTTGTGTCTAATTCCAACATTGGTGGATTCAGTCGAATTGTGAATAGTAAAGAAATCGTCTATGCAAATGTCTAACATCTATGTAGCAATTTCTGTAGTAGTGTAAACTTAGCTCGAGGTGTTAACCGAAGATTATTTTTCAGAACAATCCATGTCCTCATCCGATAATATTCATGCGCGACTGCGAGGTGTCGCACGTGCGCGCCCTACTCCAGTTCATGTACGTGGGGCAGGTGAACATCGCGCAGGCCCAACTGAGCGCGTTCCTCCGTACTGCCGACGCGTTGCAGATACGCGGCCTCACTGACTGCTCACAACACAATGATAAAGTAATTAGACAAACATTCGGCCGCCTCTCGTGTGGTAACTGTGCCGTTCTGAAGCTACTGCTACAATATGGTTAATGTTTTAATCAAAATTGTTTAACCGATTAACGATTGTTGGATTTTTGTGTTATGTTACATGTACGTTAGCGTTACACATTCTGTTTAACTACTCCTCCTTTTCACAGCGGCTCAGTTATATATGCATGCATATAAGTATGTTTCTATGATTACTTAAGGTTACTTATCCTGTATATTATGTTACAGAAAGTGAACCGAAAATCTCCTCCTTCTCAACTACGTAATTTGCTCAGCGCCAAGCCGTCAAACTCTACCTCCTCCTCCAAAGCCGCAAGCCAAAATGTGGAATCGACCTCTGCCGATGACCAAGAGAAGAGCGCAAATCGACGCTCCGCAAGAAATTCTCCCGATGTTGCCAGAAATAATCTCAGCGAAGAAGCTCCTTTTCAAACTTCTAGTCAAATGAGGCCTAATAATGATGACTATAGCGAAACGTGCAATTACCCGACATTACGGGTGAAAACTGATCTCGAAGCAACGGAGGCGAACAATGAAGAAAACGAAATTCTCATGGATCCCGGAGAATCAGAAAGAGCGGAGAAATGTCAAGATTTTACCGCGTCCGATCTCCTCGAGCCAAAAATGGAAGTTATGGAACAAGAAGCCAGCGATGAGGAGCGAGCCGGTTTTCAGCCGATGTATTACAACGACAATAACGCGCTGGCCAATCCTTTCGCCGCCCTACAAGGTGGGTACACGCCCAATCGTCAATCTTAAAACTAATCTGAAGATAATACGAAAATAACGACATAATTTTTCACAGGTAACATGGATCTCATGGCCGGGATGAACACCGAATTGCGGGACGAGAATGCAGAAGGTAAATATATTTTTCCTCTAACATCACTGTCACGTCATTCCTACACGCACACGTCGACTCGGACAGCCGCGCCCCCGGCGAACCTCTTTATCACATAGAGTCAATCGGCATAGAAGAGAGCGCGTTTCGAATCGTATTGTATGGAATCAGGTGGCTAGGCGCGCGGGTGTCGGGGCGACGCGCCCCCCGCCCGCCGCCGCGCTCGCACCCGCACCCCGCCCACCGATACTCTTCTCTCGCTAATAGGATTCACGCTTACCCTCTCCCGATTAAACTCTCCTCAAGTTCCACGCGCCTCGACGAGGAAACGATCTATCCGTTACGAAATTCGATGTCGAAAATTGAACGTGTTCTTCGCACCGAAGCATCGGGCACGGCGCCCGCGCGTCTCGAAGCGTAATCCTATTAGCACGAGGAGACCGGGGCGGGCGGAGCGGGCGGGGCGGGGCGGCGGCGGGCGGGGGCAGCGCGCAGTGCGAACGTGGTGTTGTTGGCAGCGGGCGGCGCGTCGGGCGGCGTGCGGTGCGCGCAGTGCGGGCGGCGGTACTCCAACGCGTCCAACCTGCGGCAGCACGTGCGGCTGATCCACGAGGCGCAGCCGGTGGTGTGCGCCACCTGCGGCCGCTGCTTCAAGACGCCGCTGTACCTGCGCCGGCACACGCTGGCGCAGCACCCCGCGCGCCTCAAGCCGCCGCCGCCGCCGCTGCCCGCGCTGCGGCCCGCGCTCTCCACGCCCTCCGCGCACTCCACGCCCTCCGCGCACTCCGCGCAGCACTTCCCCTAGTCGCGTCCTGCCCGTGCGCGGGACCGACTGCCCACGCGCTCTCTTTGTTATGCTCGGCCTCCTTCAATAAGGAAGACCACCTCACCGACAATCCCCCGTCGAGGGATAGCTTCTTCTGTAAATGTACTGGGTTTGCTGTAATGTATGCCAATTCTAGCCACGTCCTATGTTTGAATCGATCGAACGTGCACAAATTTTCGAGCAGTGAGCATTTATCTCTTCTTCAGTTTGAGGAAAAAATTAAATTAGCGTATTTACTGATAAGTGTTAATGTGATAGACTTTTTTGACTTTCTCGTGCAGTATAGTACTGGTGATGGTCCTCCTTATGGAAAGCCAATAGAGGTTAGATAAGTAAGCTCAAAATTCCGCAACCCGGTGTTGGCCGAAATAGAACGTCGAGAGGTAACCTTACCATTGCTGTGCGGATTGCGATGTATTGTAACTGGTCGTTGGGCAACATTTTTAAGATGTGGCTTGACGTTATAACGAAGACTGTCACTATATATTTATATATCTAGTCTGTGATCGGAGTGTCGCCGGGGGCCCAAGTCGTCACACCTCCCTTTATAGGGTGCCTTCCAATATTTATACCAGATCCAAATACAAGTCCCTTTGAAGAGATCCCATTTAGATTTTGATAATTGAATGCTTTTATTCCGCCGATGTTGACATAGCTTTTGTGAATCGGTTACGATGACGGTTAATAGATTAATGAAGTTACAGAAATAATATTTACTCACTCGCCAATAGCTCATAGTGTTGAACCAGTAAGTTCCTGCATCACGGGATCTCGTCAAAGGGACCGCTTACGTACCTTCCTTTCCGACAATAGACTGATTGTTGTTAAAGCATTTGTTGCTACCGGTGCTGATTTTATCATAGGTTATTTACAGGTTACATATACAATACAAACATACAATACAATATACACCACTACATATATGTCCACTCGGCTCGGCTCTCTCCGTCGCCTTCCAAGGAAATGATGTATTTTCATAGTAGAGTGTAATTCTTTTGTATCGCAAACGCGACGGAGAGCGCCGAGCTGGCCCGTTTTTTGTGTCGAATACAAGTTACTAAACTCTTAGATGTGCAACAAAAGCAATAGTTATATATTTTTATACACAATAGTATTTTATCTTTACACAGATGTTATATTGTTGAATTATTGGACGGCTCCCGGTTTATAGTTGTACAAAGTCACATATAATAATATGTTACAGTTAATATTTTAGTGTCTTCAAGCAATGATTATATACATATACAGTTATACATAGGTGTTATATGCCGCTGTTGTTGTTGTGTTAACTCGGAACTTGCCGCGGTTCGGACGGACCCAGCGTCGGATCACTGATTCAGTGTTTATTCTACGAAGTAGGATAATGAGAGTTGTATTTTTTTATTTCATAACGCATATAGGTATTTTTATAATAAACGAGTTTGGTTCAAAGATTCGAATAGATATTGCCATGTGGGAAAAAACGCATCTAGTCATTTGAAAATAAAAATGGCAGTATTTCCGCGCGAAATCTGTCGCAACAAGCATTTACGAGGGACATGGCGTCGCGGAGAGGATGATTAGGGTTGTGAATTACAATATTAGTTGTATTAAAGGAATAATCGTAAAATATTTCCGTTTAATAGGAGATCTCAAGTCAATATGTTTTAATTTAATGATCTCACTTTCTCTAAATTTGACATTGCATTTATTTTTAACTTAACGTTTACGGTGTTGCGAGTCATAAAAACTTGTTCTGACACGACATGCTACTATGATTTGCTGTTATTATAAATTAAATTTTATATAGCTTATGTAATTATGATTGTACTTTGAACGAGCACTTCGGATTTTTCTAAAAATAATTTTAATCCATCACTAATTTTAAGGCACAGCTTCTATTATCATAATATTAATCCAAATTTGAAATGTTTTATCTAGATTGAATCTCAAAAATGCTAAATTAATGGGAAAAAAAATGTGACTTAGAAATTTCACGGTGACATACAATATTTATGAATGTAAATTTAAAACAAAAAATATTATTACTCAATTATAAATTATAATGGTTTGAATACGTACTTTGGAATTAGCGTTCGTTTATAGTATTACTATAATTAGTGGTTATTGGACAAACTCACCTCGTCATAGGGCATTCAACAACCATTTGTTCACTTTTATGTCATGTAAAATTCTCTTTTTTTATATCATTAAAATTAAGTTTACAATGTGAGTGATTTCTGTCGAATAGCAATAATCGTGATGCTTAGAACCGGAACGTTTTCGATTGCGAGATGGTTACTTATTAAACGTTATCAGCACACAGTTAATAATATTAATATATGAATAATTTATTTATACAATAGATATATATACACATACCTAGTTGCCTTTATTTTTATTTTATAAAAGTTATGCAATAAATCAGTCAATTCGAGGCTAGAACGACTGGCCATGTTGTTTGTAATTAGTGCAATGTGAAAATCTTGCATTTGCAGATATAATCATGTTCACTTGCGCATAGCTTGTGCAGAATAATGAAACGTTTATGTATGTACATAAATCAATGTAATTTTTTTAACTAAATATTAAGGAATAAAGTATTCAGAGTATAACGTGATTTTCAGTTGAATCGTCGAACGGTCGCATTGAAATGTAACAGATTTATTCATGCAAGAGTCAGCAGCAAGCGAATCAAAAAAAAAGAATGTGAAAGTTATATAGCACTACCTTTTCCTTTGTGTGCGTAACTAGGTCAGTTTTTTCAAATGTCTGCACGTATTTTAAACTGAACTGCCAAGTTTATATTTAAAAACAGATTCACAATTTCAGGAGCGTACTCGGTCTACATTGGCTATGTATATTGGGATGAATGAAATGTTATCTTCTATCATCTAAAGCAGTGTTAGTTTTTACCTTAAATAGTTCAGAATGGGTGTACTTATTTTATTAATACATATATGTTTCTTTGCGTAAGCCAAAAAAGCTATCAAATAATGGTAAAAGTTGAAGGTAGAAGAGACCGGCACGTGTTTGGGACAGGGATAGGGACGGAGAGCGGGTGTCAGGGAAATGATTCTTAGGCGGTACGAAGTGCACCGGGTCAGTTAGTAGGATAAAACTGTGAAGTGTAGGTAAATATGAGCGTGGATGCAGATTGAGTCCATTGTTCGTAATAAGGAGGCGAGTTATCAACAGTCTTGCTAAGTAGGTCTATTACATTAGATGAAATTCAATCGGAGGTCTCATATACACCTACTCTGCACCATAGTTGCGGTTGTAATCCTACCCCTAGCTGTAGCATTGGCATAACTATTTCTTTGATACAACACAGACGGGTTTTTTTATAGTTCTTTATAAGTTTTATGCTAAATCATCGATGAAACCCTTGCACAGAAGACTAGTGATAGTGTTATTTAATTTTAAAACATATTGGCGCTGCATTTTTTAAAAATAAAACCGTATTAATTACGAGAAATGGTATGTTCTAATATTTTACAGTACACCAATTCTCATTTGTATTCACAAACAAAACAAAAAAAATCATAAATAAATTCCTACATTGCAGTAGATTAGTTCCTGAGCCTAATCAGTAAAATTGATTAGGTTAGGTTAGGTAGAACCCCTTTGGCTAGATAATTCATTTGATAATTTATAGACACAATTATCGCCGAACTCACGACAAAGGCACGAAATAAATTTGTAAATTCATGAGTTTATGAATTTGCAAATTTGTGGTTTCAAATGTGTGATAGCATTTTGATAATCAATCCAATTGTGTAATTGTCATTTACAACGCTTTAGAGGACTAAAAGGTAATTTCTAAAATTCTTATTATAATAATTATAATTAGAATAGTCTTACTGGTATTCTAGACGGACTTGTCATAAATATTAAAATAAATGTTTGTGGTCGTCCAAATGAACGTGGCGACTCAGTGGTAAGGCCTAATTCCGTTGTAGTGAGTTATTTGAATTGGTAATGTACCAATGTGATCAACTCAATCGAATCACACTGTATATTCGACTTTATGTTCTTGGCAAGATTAAATCATTTCGTGCTTCGAATGTAGGTATGTCTAAGATGTTTGCAATTTTACTTTTGATCTCATGTCCAAAAAGAGACGTTGAAGAGAAAACTGAATAAATGGATCACAAATCTTGATTGTTTATACTCAATAGTCAAAAAAATGAGTATAAAGTCATTCTTTTGTAGAAGAATGTTTTGTCGAGAGTTGGCAAGACCTTGTTTATAATAATTGGTCATATATGACGTAATTCTTGATACGTAGAGCACGCTTCACCAAACTGCGTCAGTGATTAATAAATAGTTTTGCGCTGAATGTGTCAATGATTGACGCAGTTTGCGCCGAATGTGTCAATTATCGACGAAGTTTGCGCTGAATGTGTTAGCGATTGATTGATTTTGCGCTAAATGTGCCAATGATTGACAGAGTTTGCGTTGAAAGTTTCAATGATTGACGGAGTTTGCGCCTAATGTGTCAATGATTGACTGATTTTGCGTAAACGTGTCAGCGATTCGCACAGTCTGCGCTGATCACGTCAATCACTAACGAGGGTTTGGTTGGAACGTGCGATTGTCACAACTGACGGGCGCGTGCGCTGAATGTGTGTGCGCAGTGATGGGCGGGCGGTGGGACGGGCGGCGCAACCGGCCGGTGCCGGACGCGGTGTGGCTGGAGCAGCCCCGCCGCGCGCTGCCATTCGTGCTCAAGCGGGAGAACGAGCGGGGCGCCGTCGCACCACGACTGGTATGTCCCTTATCTTGTAACCTTTTATAACTGACAGGTAGCAAAGTACCATGCAGTCTACCTAATGGTAAGTAGTCACTGGACCCCCCATGGACATTTGTAATCAACCCAAGATTGTATCGAAGTTATTTCATAGGTCGAACACAAATGCGGTGTTACTACTCCTGACGACTAAGTTGGAATGCCTCGGTTAAGTGTGTCTCCCTTACACCACCCTTCCAACCAGAACACAGCGATACACTGCTGAAGAACACTGCTGTTTGTTGTAAGGCAGAATTAGGTATGCCTGTGGTGCCTCCAGAGTTGAACCGTAAAACGTTCTACCACCTTCAACCCACTCCTAACACAAGCCTTAGTATAGTATGTATTGGCATGCTAGTATTTTTTTTATTTAAAAGAATTATGTCTCGAAGGGAAATTGGATTGATTTTATATGAGTCTCAAATTTTATTTGTGTTTTGAAAACTATTTTTGTCAATTAAATATTGAAAAATGATTGTCCTACATAACATGTGTTTAACATACATATAGTTAAGATTCAGACTTATTCAAAAAGTAGTGTGTAAATGCGAGAAACTACGTTTTATACACCTTTCATGATACGCGACATTAATTGATTCGTCGTACTCACCCAACTAATGAATAGGCGTCATAGGTGTGAGTTAATTTCGTAAAATTCACGCATTAATATGATCGAAGTGAACACATTTGAAATTATAATGAACGTAACTGTAAACGACACTAGTCTTTTCGTAATGGCTTCGGTTAAAATACGCTAAAATTGTAAGTAACGGCTTGCGTGCAATGTTGACTTGTATTGACAAGTGTACATTAGTTTCTTTCTATAAATAAAATCGGCCATTGAGCTGATTTTTATTTTAGCAATTTTGAATATATTTGCAGTTTAATCGACGTAGGTATAGTACCTATGGATATTGATATTCACTACAAGAAAGATAGAAGTTCTTTGAACTCTTATATATAGTCTGATTTTTTCATGCAATTTAAGTGTGATGTATGAATATCATTGAAAGAAAAGTCGAATAGCATATATACATGTATGTATATATCTAGAGAAGGTCGGATTACCGCAGCGTAAGGTCTGTGGCAAATACGTTGATGTTGCCTGTAGAGTATTATACAGAAAAGGGTTCGAGTGGTGGAGAGTGGGAGCTCGGACCGTCAAATCCTATTGCAACAACGACGAAGAAAATACCTCGCAAATGTACCTATTACGTTAAATTTAGTTGTAGTCTCGATACTTTCGTTACGGTCAAGCGTTGGTGCGCGGAGCCCGTAGCGTTTGCTCCTCTTGCTATATGGTTAATCCGTCATTGTATCTACATTTTTTTCGTAACGTCGGTTAATGGAGGTCAATCCGCAATTGTATCTCTATACGTATATACCTAGTACACGAACACGAACGTATCACCGTCGCCAGATAAAGCTCGGCGAGGGCGTGGAGATACGCGAGGAGTTGCTGCGCGGCGTGAAGTGGGGCGACTACAGGAAGGTGACGCGCGGGCTGGCGGCGGCGCTGTTCTCGCCCATCGAGCTGGCGACGTGCTCGGTGACGGGGCAGCGGTGGTCGCGCGCGGGGCAGGAGGCGCGCCCCACCAAGCCGCCGCTCGACCGCCGCCGCGTGCACGCGCTCATCTCGTACGTGAGCCGCCACTTCCCCGACGTGGAGGTCAGCCGCATCAAGCAGGTGCTGGCGTACAAGTGCAAGGAGAACTGCGCCGCGCTGAGGATGCGCACCGCCAGGTGATTTGATTTGATATGTGACTTTTTCTTTTCGTTTTTTGTTGTCGTTGAGATTGCTCTCCAGGCGACAGTAAGTATCCACTACGCGTTGTCGTTTGGAAAGTAGCTAAAGTTAAATATTCTATTAATTAATTGTAGAGTTAGATATACTATTCTAACGTTCTTATTAAAAGCTAAAGTTGCTTTTGATAGGGACGTATTGAAGATTGAAGAGTAAGTAGTCTAGTAACTGTCTACTACTTTTTCCTTAATTCATCTTTAATTTAGTCCGATGCCGGTATAGATACATACCATTGTAACGATCTACCCAAGTTGCTAAGTTAAATTAATTCGTGTTACAAGCATGTTAAGATCAACCTCGTTAAAACAAGCATGATGACTTATTATGCATGGTCTGTCTTTCCTGTCCCATAATAGTACATTTAGGTACTCCATAGTCCAATAGTCAATAAATTTGTTGATCTCTAACGATCTCTAAACACAAAAGTTCATCAATATGTATAAAATAATTATTTATATCCAGTCGAGAATACATAGTAAATTTACATATTTGATCGAAACACAAAGTATATGCGAAGTTACTCTTAATTTTATCACATATGACCTCTGGATGTTATTTTCTATTATCTTATTACTCTTAAATAAACCTTTATGACAATGCATATGATGAGTCTATTATGTACTCTATAGGTAAATAAGGTCTATAGGTCAGTCACAGTTACAAAGTTATTATAAAATTCGTCACGCAAAGGTCGTCTCCTGTTTCATTTAACAGCAAATATTATAAAGTTTTCACAGGAAAAAACTAACTTCAAATAAATTTGTGACGAATGAAAGAAAGCAATAAAAAGTAAAAAATCAAAAGAGAATTCCTCAAATATAAATTGAACTATACACTAATTATATCCTTGCAACCTAAAAAAGAAAATCCAAATCTTTAAAAAATTATTCGTATTTTTTTTAAAGACGTGGATTTTCTT
>DWGW01001694.1:0-10868 GCA_018247775.1 Udranomia orcinus
CCTTTAACAACTATCTATTGTAACGTATTACAAAGCATCTTGCACATTTAAATCCACATCTGTACACAGTATGCCTTAACGATACCTTAAACCTTAAAGCTATTAAAGTGAAACACAAGTAATACAATACACAATGTAAACTTAAATTACCATTATTCTATGTCTTATTCTATAACTCTACATTAGCTATTAGTTAAAAAACTTGAAAACGAGATAAAACTTATAAATATAAAAATTTTATTGTGTTCAGCGGTCGCTTCCATATTCTGTCAGTGCCCTCATTCGCTGCGCCGCTTATACGCCGTCAAGGGAGTGTTTGATTTGGCGCATTCGTATCCTCATGACTTATCAGATGAATGTACCCAACTATTGAACGTTCCAGTTGAAACTTTTCGTGCAGATTTCCATCTTTTTGAACTGAATAGTACATATATAGATGCTATAGTATCAATGTCTAATAAAACTATGTTATTTCTTCTTCTTTTTACAGATTTCTAAGTAATGCTGTGCTGTGTATATACCTAAATTCTTTAGTTTTGCAATAATTGGCAAAATGCAATGCCTTTATAAAACGTTGGCTATCAACAACTTTGGCTAGTTCCGTATTTGTATAGTATTTTTAAACGAAAATACAATAAATTAACTTTAAGAAAAATATGTATAGCATAACACACGACCTTTTCTGTAGAACTTATACATTTTCTATCACAGATTTCGTTTCAAACGCAATAAGTCGTGGGCCTGTCTCCTTACTTCGTGTCAGTGACCTAATTTAACAGCAATCCAATTCTCTGCATAAGTGTTTATCGGTCGAGAAGTACACTTACAACGCCGAAGTTGCACTTAACACTATTTGACTTACCAGACGAAGATATAAAGCAAATATAACAAAACTAGTACTAACTTAGTAAGTGTAAGGACTGGAGGAAAGGTTTTGATTCGATAATCTGTAAGATTTATAAATTAGTAACCATTCAGATTTAAAATTAAAACGTTAATCCTTTTTTTATCTCTATTATTTGCTGCTAATACATATACTCGTAGATAAAAGTAGGTCGGTAAATAGTAATTAAAAAAAAACATAAGTTGCAATAAATGAAAAATAATAGATGACTGGAACAGTATCCGATTTTCGACGAGATAAAAACGATGGTACAATGTACAAATGAACTTCAAGAAAATTGTTGGATATTCAAATGTGAAATGTGTGAGGAATATTTTGTAAACACTTATTTTGAAGAACAAACTGATATATCAGATGAGAACGGAGTTTTACTGCAACTTAACTTAGGGATTTACCGCCTTCCACAGAAAGAAGGCGGAGGATTAAGAATATACATAAAGATATTTTCTTTTTATTTATAAACAATGTATTAGCCTCTGGTGACGTTACAATCATGTACTAGTCACAGACAGTCGCTTGGAATAGTAAGAATGTTCCAATAAGCATCCTTATATGTGCATCATAAACATTTTCTATCCTTTGCCTAGATAATAAACTGTTGTCTTTATTAACATCATTTGGCAGTAACAATAAGTTAAACAGTTCTTAGAACTTTGAATCATCCTACAAGTATTGTTATATAAGGATGTTTACTAGAAAATACCTAAGTTTGAATATAAGAATATACGTTACTTTTTACCGCTGTAATGACTAAATATATTATAAATAAATAAAACTGATCATATTTTATTCACTATATTAGTAGCGAAAGCATTAGTCACGTTAAAAAAGAGTAAATTTTATAGCGAGGTTAGATGACTTTGCAGAAAGTTAAGGGTTCGATTTCAACCTTTCTTCCATATTTTCCTTAACAGTTGAAGCTAAAGAGGTGATCTTTGGTATATTTATAGGCATGCTTACCAAATCTTCTGAACAAAGTATGATTTAATATAATTATAAATTATAAGCGTAGGCAAGTATTCGATGATAAATATCTAAGAGGGTGTCAGAGGAAGTTATCGATATAGTCGGGCAAGTTGAAACTGGTTTAGGTCCGGTGGGAAATCTACAATCTTGGCCGCCCGCTAACAAAGTTTATAACTAAAATCCTATTGTGCTCTGTGTCATGGGAAACCGAGCACGCTTGATTAGGCAGAAGATGCAACTAGAACTAATTTATAACACTTCGCACCAAGTTTTGATGACCATTTGAATACTAAATGTCGTTTTCGGGGCTATGCAAATTCTTCTGGCTTCTCCAGACTAGATTGCTATTGTTTGCTTTATTATCGTTTATAAGTTTGATTTGTATGGTTATGTAGCTTGAGATGGTATACATTTATGCAGTTCACTTCATGGTGGTCACTTCAAGTGGTCACTACCGCCCATGTATATCTGTAATCAACCCAAGATAGGATCGAAGTTATTTCTTAAGTCGAACACAAATGCGAAGAACCCTTCGGTTATATATGTACCCCTTATCACACCCTTCAAACCAAAACACAGCAGCAAAAACTCTGTTGTAAAGCAGAAATTAGGTGTGGTGCTTACGGAGTCGAACAGTAAAATGTTCTATCTTCGAATCGTTAAAGATTAGCCTTCAGCACCAAAAGTGCTTATTACATCAACAAAGCCATGAACACAAGTTATACCGAGAAATCTAAAGAAGAATTGGAACAAATCTAAAGAAAATCCGTTACCTACATCAGACAAATACAACAAACGTCTCAATAAAATAATCGTAAGAAAACCCGGTTATGACTCAAGAATACGCGCAACAAAGAGGGAATTCATTGGAGAAAATATTGTAATCATCAAGGAAAAAAGCGAAAAGGGTCTCGAATCACACGATAAAATTTCGAGTGCTTCGAACAAAGAACAACGCGAGATGAGAATTTGTAATAATTTTTTACAAGAGGTTTATTTTTACAAGTGCCTGTCTTCGAGATTTGTGCGTACAAAGTAAACATGATTGAAGGTTCGTAAGGCTGGTTGTACACTATACCATAGTTTATCAATATGTCTATAGTGTATAATTTTCCAAACAATAATATTGTGAAAGTAAGAATATTTCTGTTTAGAGATTGACCATAACGAGTTTTTTTTATAAATTATTATGTAAGGTTTAGAAAGAGTTTCTCTCTTTAAAGGCTGGCTGAGAGAAAAATGAGAGAGAAAGATTTTAACAAAGAGACGTACCCACGCGAGACCATCTACCCCAATCCTCGTAGTAAACACGCTTTTACATTCTATCATCATTATCAGACTTCAGACGACTTCAACTTTAGTACGAAACTTGATGTTGTATGTTGGATAGCGATTTAAAAGATAAATGCTTTTTGAATAAACATGTGTCGCTGCTTTTCGTATTTGTTTTCACAGTCCTAAGGCTAAAAGTACTATATTACAAAGAAAAAAATCTCTACTCAGCTAATATGAAAAAAATGCAACATATACCTTTATTAAAAGGTTACAGCAGGAATATTATTATAAAAACTATCTCACGAATCTCTTGTCACACACATGTTTAGACAATGTTTGCAATATTTTCCTGCAAACCTCAATAACGTTGCCAAGGTTAATGATATTTTACAATAATATTGCAAATTAGTAATCAATTTTAAACTAATTACTGTTCATTAATTATGTCAAAAAATAAATAGAATATGAAACAATCAATAACCTTAACTCATTAGTATTAGTTACAACGAGCCTTGAGGATGTTAAATAGTTTTATTTGTTTTAAATTTTATTACAGAACATTTTATATTTTGTATAGTTTGGAAGCCGCTGCGAAAAATTTATTATTTACACGCTATATATACATACAAGACGCCTTAATTACGATTAGGAGATTTTTAGGTATTTGTTAAATTTTAGCGCATTGATATCATGTATACGTAAGACTTATCAGCTACAGTAGAGACTCGATTATCCGGCCCTCAGTTATACGGATTCGCAATTATCCGGACTACAGACCAGTTCCCGACTATGTCTATTTAATACCTATTTTATCTATTTCATCATTACCAAATATTAAAAAAAATATGCGTATGTACATACGGACCTAAATATATTATTGAACGATTAAAGCTGCAGAACATACACGTATGTAATCTAAGAACCTGTAACTCTTAATAATTTCTTAATAAACGATGATTTTCGTTGATATTTGTTGTCTGCACTTATTATATTTTGTTTGAATTGACAAGGCTCCGAAAGTACTGGACCGATTTGAAAAAATCTTTTACCATTGGAATCCCACATTATCCCTGATGAACATAGGCTATATTTAATAAGAAAAAAAGGGGAACCGTGTGAGAATTTCGATAATGTAACCCGATGCGTGAAAAAACTGAGAATATTAATATCAACGTAAAAGTCCGCGATATCATATGTCTAACATAAACAGTTATGCCACAATAAATAGACAGAAACGAAAAACAGTTAGTTTTTAATAAACATAACATTATGTATGTACACAAAATCCGATTATCTTCATACATTCGATTATCCGAACAGCTTACGCCTTCTATTAGTCCGGATAATCGAGTTTCTACTGTATTGCCAAAGCATAATTTAAAATACTTCTCAGTAGGACAGTTATAGCTACTAATTTATAAAATATAATTAAAATGTTATAGGTTTTGTAACTTTCGTTCAAATGTTATAAGAATGGGATTTAGTTCGGACGTCAAAAATATGTAACAAAATAAACCATTAGAATATAAACTGTGGCGCTAAAATAATTTTTTATTCTATAAGAATTCGTTGGCCTGAATCCCACAAAGAAGTACGGTGAGCAAACGCAGAAAACAGCCAATAAGATATCCTTCTTTGCATAATTAAAGCATTAACAATAACTAAAGTAAATTTGAATACTTCAATTATGAAAGTCAGCTTTACGGAAACGTTTTACCAAGAAAAAGTCAAAAATATAGGAAAAAACAGCTTTATCAACATAATTATCAATCTACATGAATGTAAAGAAGAACGGAGAGGGGCAAGTATAAAATTGAATATTACAAGCGAATCTCGGAATTCACTTCAGTAATTTAAACAAAGCCATGGATGCAGGGGCCGACTTAATTTCGGCAGGACTGGTAGGAGACAGAGAAAAATGTTATGCAAATTTGTACAGCGTGTTTTTTCTCCCATTAAACTTTCGGTCGGCGCCAGATCTCTTAGGTTATTGTTTCACAAACAAAAGTTTATTAGTAAAAGGAATTGAGTTACATGATAAAATAAGTACAAGGTTTCAATTGTACGATTTTGGTAAGTATATTCAATAACGCCCTTTTTCCGAATGCCCATGAAGTAATTATGACCAAACGATTAAAATCAGAATGTTGTGCTTTGTAGAGTCTTACGTATATTTCTTTTATGCAAGTTGATGAATTATGCACTAAGCATTTTTAAATAGATAGTAGATATATCTAAGCCATTTGGCATCTTACTAAAATATATTAGGTATGTGTACTCTTTATCTAAGATTATGTGATCTAATTAATGTGTAAATTCTAATGTGATTATGTGTTATCTAAGAACACAATAATATGTCTACAATTTAAATGTATATACGAGTTCTCTGCTATGTATGATCTTACTACTACAGATTATGCATTTTTGCATAATGCATTTTATACATTCTTGATACACTCTATTCGTATCTAAAAACATATCTAATAATATGTCGTCCATTTCAATATATATCCACGAGTATCTCTATAGCAAATCGCTAACATCGCTAGACACTAACCCGCTAGTAGTAGAACAAGTAGACGGCGGAATAAAATAAAAAACAGGCCTCATTTTAAAACTGTAATTAGGAAATTAACGACTCGGGCTGAAAGAAACAAATTGTGCTGTTCATGTGGGAGTTTCGACGGTTTTGCGACAACTAAAAATTAAACAACGGAGACGTGAAAACTTTGTCACGATGTTTCCGCGTGTTACATTGTATCAACCAATTTACATTAACAATTTTCTTTCATTTGAACTTTTATGCATGATTGTGATGATGATTGCGGATAGAAGTCGACGGTAGGTTTAATGCTTTCACTGATCTATACTGATTCGGTACTAATATTATAAACCAAGTAAGACTGACTGACTGTTCCCTCTTCATGTTTAAACCGCCGAACCAATTTAGATGAAATTTTTCTACGTAGATAGTTGGAAACCAAGATAAGGAAACATAAGTTAGTTTTTATCCCGAAAATCATGCCTTAAGGGTGTGATACTAGTATTATAAATGCTACAGTAATTCTGTTTGTTTGTAAACCTTATATCGCTTAAACCGCTGATCCAATTTCGATGAAATTTGGTATGAAGATAGTTTAAAACTCAATTTTTATTTTTCTGATGTGTTTGTCTTATGATTTCTATGAGTAGGTAGAAATCAAGAAATTTATACTAATTTCAAAAAACTAGATTTACATAAAGATTAAGCCTACTCAGTTTTGATTAAAATTAAGCTTTTTTAAGTAAAATGTTTTATTTAAATCTGTGGACTTAAATTATCTACCTTAAAGTATCTACCTTTAGTTTTTTGTTGTCAAACGATGTATTATGATATAAACTGTTAGCCGTGCATAGTATTGTGACAAAAAGGAATTTCACTTACGTGGTGTACGTTGTGAACGCCTAAGGAAATAAAAATGACAAGATTCTATTGAGATTTAGGTTTATTCTTCCGCAGGCGCTGTTTTGTATAGGAAATATATATTGAAGTACTATAAACATACGATACATACTGGATATATGTGACTTACTTTTTACCTTTTTTAATAAAACGGGTGATATTATTAATTAAAAGATATTAATATGTAGCGCCGTCTTCTATATTAGAAGATAATTGTAATTTACTAAATTTTGTACATAAACTGTTAAATAAATAAATAAATTTATTGAAATATAGGGTCAAGTTTTTATTTTATCTCGAATTACAAGTTCTAGTATTAATTTTCGGTAGTTTTTTAAGAAAAAAATATCCGTCATTTTCGACCCTATTGTGGTCGGGGCCCTATTCATATACCTTTATGGTAGAGTGATAACTGTCAATAGATTAAAGTACTTAAAAAAACAGTTTTGGGGCGTTCAAAAGAAAAACTAAGTAAGAAGAGCTAAGAAGCTCGCAAAGTCATCCTTATTACATGCGATCAATCAAGGTGATCAACGTTGGGTGCGATCAGTAATCAGTAACTAGACAGACCTAACCAATAATGACATTTTCATGTTCGTGTTCATGCCTCAGAGTAGTCGTCAATGATTAGTATTTAAATAAAAGCAAGGGATTTAAAAATACTCTGCAACATGTTATTGCGTGAATTTATAAAATTAGACCTAATTGGACGTACATCTAACACATTAATCTGCCGTTTTTACTCATTCCAGTAAATGCACATAGACACGCACGGATATTGTTTAAGAATGCAGGGAATGCAATTAAAAATAAATAGTCGTAATAAAGGATATTTATAGTGTTTAGCTACTTGCGTTGCAGTTAAGATAACGTTCTGAGGAAATTTGAATGGATAGCTGCCATCCATAAACCTATGTCCCCCCCCAGTGTGACGTCATATTTACAATAACATTATTTCGTTAAAATATATTTTACCTTTTTAGTTCGTATAACTTTCCTAGATACAATTTATTCTGGCAGTGACAGTGACGTCACAATGTTTAGAAACCCTCCCCACGCCTTGTCACACAATGTCACACTTTGTCTACCCCCTCCTTCCTAACGTTAGTAACGTAATTTATAGATGATCCCCTAACGAGAAATAACATGCTAAATTAAAACACAAGCCTAGAAGTAAAATTGTGTAATATGAAAATAAGCCCTGAATGGCTGTTTCGGAGGTTTATGGAAGTAAATATCTCGATATCCAGACAAAGACAAGTAAGTAAAAAGGCTATTCATTTTTTATTAAACGATTACATGAACATATCTACTTTCCACCGTTTAATGAAACTTTCCTCGTATTTAACATCTCAAGAACACTTTATTGCCAAAAATCGCTGCATAAATAATTTACTCGCGTTGGATGATTGATTGAACTTATCAAATTCGCGGAAGTTTTCGTTATTGCTAGAAATGATAACAAGTTTCCTTTCACAGTCAATTCACGAGTTCTTTATGACAAATTTTGACAGGGTTTTAAGATTCATATCAATTGTAACAGGCAATCTAAATTACATTTAATTGCTGAAATAAATAACATTTCAAGGCACTTCCCGGCATCATTTTTGGTTTGTTTTGGTTTTGGTTGTTAACGGTGTAATATTTTACTGATCTTAATTAGATTATCTAATTTGATTTATTTAGATATAGTTGATGTAGCTGTTAAAACAATAAATAGAAACAAGATAATAGTAATGATTTTAGTATAATAATAAGTTGTAAGAAAGTAAATTTTAATTTAATAAATAATAAATAGTGAATGTATATTTTTATTTTGTATAATAAGTTCTAGTTGTGAGTAATAATTATAAGTTAGTAAATAAGAAATAGTTTTAAGCTACTGTATTGTAAATAATTTGTATTTTTTTTTTATATGTGCATTTAATGTGTATTTCATTGTGAAATTGAAGTGAATTCTGTGCAGACAAAGTTTCGGATCATGTCTGAAGAAATTAGATTTATTAAAAAAAATATGTACGCACAATTAAGGACAATTTAATAACATCTAATTGATTAGTTATATGAGCGGATTACAAGTACTTTTGACAAAACAATAATATTCCTATAAAGCAAAGAGAATATCACCAGAACTTACGTTATCGAAGTGATAAATACAAAAAAAAGACTAGCATCAATTTCCATGCCACGTGATGATAAAGAGAATTAAACAATAAACCAAGCCTAGCGCAATGATCTATTTCATTATCGCATTTCACAACCCATTAAACGGACGCGGTCATAATTAATTGGAAGCCATTAATGTTGACTTCATTCTTTCCCGATTATCATTTGTTTTATCCGGGCCGCGAAGGGCTCGGAAAAATACATTACGAGAGCTCCTGTTATTTGTCTTCGTCGCCTTCGTGCCCGACGTTAATTAATATGGAATACCCTTTGGGTTTCTGCCTGTTTACCATTTCTTGATTAATGTCTCTATTCCCAATTTTTATTTTGCGATTAATTGGCGAATTGACTGCGGGGATCCATTTACCTACTAACTTTGTAACATTTTCATCACACAGATTAAGCATTATGATATCATTTAAGTTTTCTTCTTACATACTTAGTGTTTTGTGCGTTATTATAGATATTAAAATGCTTCAGAATCTTACTTACCTACCAATTAATTGACTAACATTCCGATTACGCGACGCGCTTCCAACACGGAATCGGCAAGTGACTAACTCGACAAAGATCCAGTGTGAGTGAAACTAATTCTACTAAGGTAGTGTCAAGTGACGAATAAATTTTACTAATTGCATTTAAACTGACCAATCTAAACTAATTCAGATTTACTCAATCCATTACACAAAATCGCCAAGTGACTAACTTGCGTGCACGAATCGCCGATTGACTAACTCGATATCCAAAGATCCAGTGTGTGTGAAGCTAAACGGACAGATCGACACAAATCGAATTATAGCAAGTCTGAAGAACACGTTAACGCTACTTTGTCTTTGCCAGTTATGACGATTTCAGTACAAACTCGGTCAGTTTGGAAATGTACAGCGCATAAGCCGCTTTGGTTAGGCCGGATAAACGTTGCAACTGTTATTGTTCTGTGAATACGAATGGGTAGGTAAAGTCGAATTAAACCGAGATTCGGTTAGCTTACTCCATTATCTTGCATTATATTTATTGATAAAATATCTACTGACCTTATTCTTACAATTGTAAGAGAGTAACAGCTCGTTTCGTCTAAAATGCAAGAATATCGTTTTTAAATTAAATTAATTTAAAAAATTTAATTAAAAGATGTAACCTGTTTTCAGGTTTATTTTATTTACTTACCTACTATGTGTTATTTGCTTATAGCATTAGATATATTTGTATTGTTCATTATTCAAAATATCTTCATTTCATTTTTAAGATATTGGGTCGCGTACAACTATTATCTACACATCAAGTTAACCCCTTTCTTGGTAATGTATTTATGGAGATACATCAACTTAAAAATATAAATATGTTTATTAATGCTCTTGGCAATGTATCTATCTATATACTCGTATGTAAATTTTTTTAATTACCCTTTGTTGCTCCTTTTTTAGACCTTGGACCATGAGGGTTAAGTGGTATGAATGTTCTTATAATATAAAAAAAATATATCTGCCACGTTAAGGGTTAATACATGCAAGTAGGTTTCGTGTTATCACAAAGCTATAATTAATTAATAACTGTATCCGACGTATTATACGGAAACAATTATTAATTCATTAACTCTGAAGCGTGTCAAAACTTCAGAAGTTATTCTGACGCCATAATGCGCGTTTCTCCTTCAAGAATACGGGTCCAAAACAACACAAGCCGAGCGTAAATTCTTAAATGTTATTAACCCAACGAGGCGAAGCCCTAAGCACTTGATCATGCGCGAGTTAGTCAAGTATTTATATTAGTGTCATAAATTTATAAGAAGTCCTGTGTGCCGACACGCACAACTCCCTTCGAGGGAATAATTAATGAACCGATGGAGTATTCCAAATTTCTAAACACCTCACGCGTTTGAGGACAAGAAGTTGGGATAGAGTTCCTCGGTGAAGTTCTGCAATGTAGAAACACATTATTAGTATAAATATAACATTAAAATATCTTATTTATAAGGCAAAGCATTTTCATAGTGTTAAGTAGGTTTTGGAGTTGGTAGAGAACCTTTGACTCCGGAGGCTTTTTTTTTATAAAAAATTTGAGTGCGTTTGACCTCAATCTTGCCTGATGGGAAGCAACGATGAGATCTAAGGTGGT
>DWGW01001695.1:0-10864 GCA_018247775.1 Udranomia orcinus
AATGGTCACTGTCGCTTATGGTTTAATACTTTAGTAAATTAGCCCGTGAGAACTAAATTAGAATGCTTCGGTCACGTGTGGCTCCCTTACCACACCTTTATACTAAACACAGCAACATGCGATGTTCTACCTCTCCACTACAATGGAAACTCGACAGCGTTAGTGTATTAAAACTGAAATCAAATTAGCATACATTTCCTTAACCTAGGCGCTTTCATAATATTTTCATATTGTAGTGCGGTTTGAACCTCTTATATTCACTATATAGCTAGACCCTTTAAACTTATCTTACTTTAAACCCATATAAGACGTCACTTTATACTTCAAGCTCCAAACTGCTACTCTGAAGTCAAAGGAACAATGATGGAGCCGCTATAAGAAAGGTCAACATTCTACTAGCTTTATAGATAAAGAAAACCACTTTATACGTGTAAGGCCACATAACACGACGCCAATAGAACCGATCAACACGAAACGAGTAAAAAATCTCATAGGGTGAGCCATTATTTACATTTTTTCCTCTGCGACCAGAAGGTGTCGAATTACTATCTTGGAATTTTAGTAGGCATTCCTCAGACGTAGAAAGGAAAGCTGATCCTCTCATAAAAACTTGCGTGCTCGGTAGTATGTATTATAGTAACCTAATTACGTGTCGAGGTACACAAAAAACTATAGTAGAAATGTCTAACAAAAATCTAATATCCAAGATTTTGATCTTTTATTACAGTTCCTGACATTAATATCGTCTGCATATGTCGAGCTTTTGTGGGCACTATAATAAGAAATATGTATTTTAATTTTAAACTTCTAAATCATATTTTTACAAATTTAAAGTCTGAATACGCAGATTTCAAATTTTCACATTCAAACTTAAATATATGAAACTACAAAATACATGGAATAGGCAGTCAGTACATTTAAAAAAATACTATGCAATCGAATCACTGGCATTGTTTCCTAAAGAATTGAGGATAATTCTCTTAAAGAATACAAGGCCACTTGAAAGCAATCGAAAATTAAATACTTGTTAATATGCATAACACTCTCGAGTGTCTTATTTGGGAAAGACCTTTTGGGGACACCTTAAAATATACCTGTGACGCCAACCGTGACTACCTCGAACCTGTTTAAACGAAATCTTACTACAAAATTACGTTTTGAGAAAAAAATGTAGTTAAGTACGAAACGGGTTTAGGCGGTACATGATCCGTAATTATTTGTTCAAATATTACTATGGATTACGTTTTACATTATACTTAAAGATAAAGCAAGTTATACATTTTAAAATAAGAATAAAATCATGTCAGAGACAATTTCAGGTTTGTTTTTTCTTAACGGGATTATTAATGAAAATTAATAGCAAGTTTTTACTTAGATTTAACATATTTAATAATTTGTTATTTATCTAATATCATACCCAGAAATTTTAATCGTTTCTGAGTAAAATGGCTAAATCTCTTGAAAATATAATTTAAACATTACGCGGTAATACATGTTCGAATTTTAAATTTTGCGCGGAACTCTGAAACAAAAAAAATGTCCATTGTAGCCAACGGTAAGGTGGCGCTTAGATTTGAAGAGAAAATGAGTCGGCTATTGAGCCTCTCGCAATAAATAGCAGTCTATAGATGCTCAAGTGCCACCCTATTGTGTGTGTGTAGAGTACGCATCTACCTGCACTTTTCCTGGTATACGGCAATCCGTTAAATCTATTGTCCCTGGCTTAGTGGGTGTGCCTTCGACTAGTCGACTCCACAATAGTATACTGTTAAAATAATTAGTTGTGTGGATTCCAATTTGGTTTGAATACGACACATACTTGCAATGTCAAAAATAAATGGAGTCTCCCGTATTTGCCTGATAAATATTTAAAAAATATAGGTACTACATTTTTTTACATTACTGTAAAAAAAGTATTGGCCGGTTATTTAATCTATAAACATTCGTTCAACACTTGTTTCTATGTACATATCTGTATCTTATCTATGTATATTTCTATAGTCACCCATGCTCGAGATTGATCGAGTTTAATTAAATTACCCATATTATGATAATAAAAAAATCATGTTGCTGTAAATGGGTAGAATCATCCTCAAGTGGTCATAAATCATAACCTAATGATAGGAAATCCTATAATTCTATAGTAATACAGTTGTTGTATAATTCGGTACAGATATCAATATAGTATAATGTCGCCTAGTACAACGCCTTGCCTGCGTGTTTGCCGCCAAAAGATTTTTTTTGAGGATACAGAACAACATTTATATTATGAAAGTGATTTTTGCATAATTTTAATAACTCGACGATATGTTATTTAATTCATCTGACAAACGGTTTTTAATTGTAAATACAAACGTACGTAGATGATTTGTAAATATTTTATAATGTAGGCTACGTAGAACACAATCATAAAATCGTTGGAATTATAAGGTTATTTAAAAAGATTTTTAAATTTACATAATATCTATAGCCGTGAGAAATCTTTGAAAAATGTTATTTATATCAGCGAAAAGGAAACATTTATAAAAGTGTTCTCACACCAACATTCATTACGATGAGTTCACAAAGCACAATGGACATGTTGAGCCCATGTGTGTCTAACGCGCCATAGACCACATTCACATAAAGGACAAACCAACAAAAAAAACCTTTAAATGTGTCAAAAGACTGACACCGACTTTTGCACTTCATCAAAACTAAATTTACTTCCGAACAATAACAACCCAAACCTGCTGGATCCTATTGTTAACATACAAATGTCACAAAAAACTTTGTAACAATTGTTACAAAAACGTTGTAACAATTGCAACCTTTCTTATCTATTGTCAATGCGAATATCAGCCCAAATTATTGTTTTTAAGTGATTTTTTCAATTGCATTCTCAAGTGGTTTGTGGATGGCGTCTATTGAAGGATTTTTTGCATACCATTACCATTACTGAATGTTTAATACGTTTTTCATTGCATTGCTCTAGTTTTCAAAGTGTCCAAATTGAAAGCATCGATGCAATGTATATAACATAACATATAAAATATTTATTTTTTTATTTATTTCTCACAAAAAAGTCTTATAGCTAAACATGGCTATGTTTGGTTCTCATTATTACAATAAGCTTTGTGAGAGTCTGGAGCCCGTACTAGGATAACCTGTATGACAGATCTCCAGGCCCTCGCCCTTGGAAAGGTTGAATTGTAGTAGAACAACATATATGTAAGTATACATTAGAGAAACAAATTTATATACTAAGGTCTAACTAAAAATATGTGTGTGTGTGATGTGTGTGATGTGTGTGTGGTGTGTGTGTGTGATGTGTGTGAAGATGAATAGACGGGTATCGGCGAGTTTGCAAGACTGCTATACACATTATTTTGTCGTTATTTGTCGAATCCTGTCGAATTGGTGTCATGAAATCATCGACAGAATGGTTGGCTACTAAACTACTTCCGCCAACACCAATTGGAGCCAGGCGGAGTATGCTCCAGGTCGTCCTCAATTGTGGGAAGACACAAGGGCACAGCAGTGAAACATGGAGGAAGGCGAGTCCGAACACGAGCAAGAAGTGTGCGCAAGCGTTTCCAAGACTCCACCCCGTAGTCGCGGGAAGAAAAACCGCGAGGTTTTTAGTGGGTTGGAGCCCCACATAACTCCGCCGGCCCCGTGGCAGTAAAATATCTGTGCCTAATTTTTCTTACGTAAAAAAAATATTGGTATAAATTAATATCTCATTATAATTTTTACCACAATGTAATAGTTATTTTTTACTGTAACGTTACACGAATAAGCTCTTTGTTAGTTACAGGCTGCAGCGGTGTACAAATGTTTACGGCTGGAAATTTTAAAAAGCGGCGCACTAAAAGCATATTACTGTGTCAGCGGCAAAGCTTTAGCACGGCTTTTGTTCCGTGCTTTTGTACGTTGTTAGATATTTTCTAAATTAATATAAGCGTAATAGATACGTATCTTTATTTTTTTAGCGGTAGAGTTGATACAATCTGGAAAGGTTATGTTTCTGACCCGAGTATGATGTAATTCTGGTTTCAGTTGTAACAGGGTTTGATGGAACACTGCAAGCGTGCATAGACTTTAGGATTTGATTTGCATTTATGAATCATATGTAAATTGCCTGAAGCTGAAGCACTAAAATGCGCATGAAATTATGTTACAGCGTTCTCTCCTAGGCGTCTTGGTAACTTTGGTAAACTCTGTCAGACAGAGTTCTCTCACCAGATATCACTCTACAGTCTATGGCTTGAAGACCGTGCTTGCCTTGTTGTGTCCTTGTCCTTGTCGAATCGTGTTCCTTGTTGAAGACTATGGTTATATTCCAGAGGGTTTCAAAACCAAAAAAAAATATTCCAGTTTCATCCAATTTCGTCATGGATCCACATTGGTTTTCCACAAAAGCGGAAAGATCATAGGAGATAATGATGGACTACGACAGCAAGCTACACTAGATGTGAGCTCGTTCATCTATACGCAAACATCTAGTACCTCGCCAACCAGTAGGTATCTTTAAATAACCCGTCCAGTTAATTGGAGCCGCGTAATTGACGCTCCAGTACTGAGGAACGATGTTACGACGCCGGATCGATTAATCACGCACACGACGTTATTGTTGCTCGTGTGCTCTTGCGGAATTGGACCTGAACCTTCTATATTTTTCTTGTTTCACACATTCAACGCCATGTATGTGTCCGTGTGGTGTCCACCACCACCACCATACTTACTTCTCACCACCGTCCACCATACTTTCTTTATGGGCTCATGCTGGTTTACGATTTCGACAAATTTTACACATTATATTTTGTTAGATCAAACCGTTGAAATTAGTCAAATATCGCAATAAATAAATACATTAAATAAATATCTTAAAAATTTACAAAATTATTTGTATCGATCACCGGTGACCGGTATGGCATTTAATGTGTTAAGACTTTTCTAGCATGTCAATACTAGTAGGTGAGCACTCCAGCTAGGATCTTGTGTTCGGAATCATGTCAATGTGCAATGGGCTCTTCCGATTCTACTATTAGGATTATTAGTTTAGTCGATTAAACATGTTGAGATGAAAGAACATGCAGTCCAACTGATGGTACGACTAGTTACTCTAGTAGTAGTACTACAGCAACTAGCCACACATGAACATCTGCTATCAGCCAAGGACAGGATTGATGTTCTTTATAAGAACGAGAACATACATTAATACGACTGAAGTTAGTTCTCAGGAGTAGCAGTTTCTGTTGAGATGCCTCATTAAGTCACACTTTACCCATAACAGACTTCTGATCCTTCTTTCAGATCTTTTAATCAGTTTACACATTGATATCAATCTTCACCCAAGTTATTTAGAAAAAGGAAACAGGAAGAGGCAAATTTAGTGTTCATATTTCTTCTACAGAGGAGTTTCTTGGATCGTCATGCTATTAATATGTAACTTGTGTATCCATATCAATTGGTGGATTTTGGTACTACATACGACAATGACTAACAGAAGGACGAGTGACGGACTGACGGACGCTACGCATTTTCCCAAAAAATACGGAACTATGAAAAATCAAAAAAATCGGAGACGAATGAGGATGAACTACTAGGCCCATTCATCCAAATTTTTGAGGCACGACTCCAAATTTTTGGTGCACGAATTCCTCTTTACACGGATGCAAAAATCTGAAGCACACTCGACTACGCTACTGCAGTATTCAATGTTGTTGTTTCACTTGCGAATACAAAAGTTCCAGCAAAATAAAACAAAGTTCTAAAAATTCCGGCGTGGAGATATCACGTCTAGCGAATAATTTATGGCCGGCCCGCGGATTTTGATTTTAAATTTTCTCTCCGTCGAAAGTTTGTTTTGTGTAAATTATCTAAGTGCCGTTTTGTGGCTACATTAAGATACTCCCTCGATTTCTCTAAAATGAGAATATTTATTCCTTTAAATAAAAAACCGTTAAGAAAAACATATCATTCGTTGTATACATGTTTCTTACTATAACGTAGTTTATTATCATTTAGGATTTATTTCTCTTTAACTTTTTTTTCAAAAATCTTAATAATTTTTACCAAAATAAATGTGTTCTAAGTGTCATTTAAAGATAACAAAAGGGCTTTTCAACACTCTTATTAAGGGAGGGTGAAGGGTAAAGAAAGGGCGGCGATTAATAAATTTACACTTGAAAATAAATCATTTTTGGGTTCTTTATCAATTATACTTATTTTTTGCTTAACATTTTTACTTAGAAACAGAATATTGTTCTATCCCGCGGGAACTGTATGAGTAATACATTTTCCTATCACTCGATAATAATGTTTTGTTTATAAGTAAAAAGTTCGTTATGTTCGTCTCATGGTCAGTTGAGTAATAAAGGTTTGAAAGCGTCAGGAACCAATATTCAGGCACGCAATCAACTTGTCATTTGAGTAAAGAAAGATAAGACAATAGACTACCATTAGTACCCATTTACATGGTATAGAACAGTAACAATTGAATACAATAGTACCTATCTAATAAACAACTAACGTTTGATTGTTATTTTGTTTACACCAATACAATAATTGTACGTGCTGTTCGTAAACGAAGCGACAAAGCGTAAATCTTGAATGGAATAATTGCATGACATAGCAAGAATATTACATATCGTCGTTAAAGTTCTATCGCCAATTTTTTGGCGGTTTTGACATATTGATGTCATTAAGGTAGTGGTGCCTCCGGAGTCGAACCGTAAAAAGATCATCTTCATCATTTTGCTGCAACTCCAAACTTCCATGGGTTGTCTGGAAGAAATCGCTGTTTAGCGATAAGACCACCATTGTATGTGCCATGTTCTCTTTTTTTTGTATTTGTCTGTTCTATATTAGTGTACAATAAATAGTATTAATAATAAATAAAGATCTACCTTCCAAATTTAATTGTACAAAATAAAATAAAACATTACAGTACATTGTCGGACAACTGCCTTTATTCGACTATGATACTCGTGTTACTTAATTAGAATGATTATGTGAGTTCTGGAGCATTAGCTGTCTCGGTTACAAGGGCTGTTAACCTTGAGGGCTCATCCGAACTTCGAGAAGCTTCGGTAGAAAACGTCTGAAGTTCCTTTGACAAAGTATTTCGATGAGTTTAATTATCAATTTTAATACGTAGGGTGATCAGCTAAGTAAATAATGTATTTGAAAAACTTCAGCAATGCAGACCTGTTATTAATAATCGTTTCTTTTTTTTTATTTATTTATATTTAAATATTTATCTACATCTATTACTATTTTATTTGTATTGTATTCATTTTATGTGTGGGTGTGGGTGTGTGGGTGGGTGTGTGTGTGCGTATGCTTGTGATTGTGAATGTTAATGATGTGATTTTACTAGACTTTCTGTACCAGCATAGTCGAGATTTTTTAAAATAATTAAAAGTATATTTTCCTTTAAAACTGGTTCAAAGGAAATGAACTCAAATTTTAAAGTATCTAGCTCTCTCTTCCTGAAAGAGAAGATTTTGAGACGTAAAAACATTTCGATCCTCATCACTTCTCCGAAATACATATAATTAATTAAATTTTACACGATTGTGATCAAAATTACGAATATTGCAATTTGATTAGAGGACAAAAGCCCTAATAAACCTGTTCAGCGTATTTTGATGAGGGGCTTTAATCCCGAAAAAGCGTGGGAGACGCACCGGATTTATGAAATACTTCGTGTATAACGTTTTATTTGGAAATAATCGTAAACTTCTTATTGCTTCCGAGTAGACATGGTTACTGTGGGTCGAGGATTGTGGTGTACTATTAGAAAATCCCGGGTTCGATTTCCAAGCAAGCTACAAATTTTGTATTTTGTGGGTTTCATTGAGTAACGTTTATGGGTGACTGTATGACTAACTTCAACTAAAAAGTAAAGATATTTGTAAGTTCCTTGTAAAGTATTAGTGGTTATGAATTCGCCTTTAACTATCGCAGTAGATTGTACATGGAGCTTCAATTCTCAAAAACGACCCAAATCCAACGACAAGTAAAAGGTTTTGGTTTCGAAAAAGTATCCTAAACCTCGGATTAAATTGCTATCTAGCTAATATCATGGCTATTGCATACTCACACAAACGCACACACTCACTAATCCACACATACATACACGGTCATTCTTAAACACACATACATGCGCACACAGACATTCATTCATACACACATGCAAACACACACACAACGGCTCTTATCATTTCGCCATCCAGAACGATCCAACTGATTTCTGGTTTCGCCGACAATTTAGCATAGAGTTGGAAAACCAGGGTAAATCGAGGGTAAAACTGTGGTCGGTTGAAAATGGGCTCGGTCCGGACGTCCGGCGGTTGCGGTAATCGCCGACGCGGGGGGAGGGCCAGTTCAACATAACTTGGTCGAATAATTTATGCTTACGATTATTTAGCGTTCTTAATTAACATGAACCCGCGCGGAGTGTGTGGTTGTCAGTTCGGTTCGGTTGCTTCGGTTGTCGGTAATATAAAGACGGATGACAGTGTGAATTTACGTTATGGAATATTTTCTGATCGAGGTATCGGGCGGCTCAACATTCCTGGTCGAATAATTTATGCTTACGATTATTTAGTATTCTTAATTAACATAAATGAACCCGTGTTGAATGTGTGGTTATTAATTCAGTCGGTTTGTTCGGCTCGGTTGTCGTCAATATAAAGACAAATGACTATCTGAAGTCAGATTATTTACATGGGATGTTTTTCTGTGCGTCAGTAATTTTTGCTGAAAGATTTTTCAACATGTGCATATCGATCACAAGACACTGCAAAAATGAATTTTATAATTCAAGGTATGAATTAATACTTTTTACGAATTTTATTACGCCTACACATGTTATGTTAACATTTTATCCTAAAATTCCGAAAACTGTAATAAATCAATACTGTCAATCTGTTGTATAATATCAACCAAGATTTTCATGGAATGTCTTATTCATTATACGAAAGTTATTTTTAGGCACTTTTAGTGAAAATCATGTACATTTTCATTAGTCCAGTGGCGGCCTGAAGTTCTAAGTCTACATTAGACGAGAGAAAAAAGTCGGCGAATATATAAATTTTACCAACATTTAAATCCTGTTGCAGAATAGTTTTGCCAGGTTGAAATATATTTTATTTTTATAAATAAAAATATGGCTCAAACTGGAACATTAAGAACATATCTTCTGATTAAAAATTTGCTTTCCGCTGCTCGTCCGCTTCGTGCATGTTTTGAGCTAAATTACCTTGGACAGGAAGGAGGTGCAAGTCATGAGCTGAGCGATTTAATTCTCTAAACGACCGTATTTCCTTCAAGAATCGAATGTTTTTGTTCATCAGAAGGCTTACACATAAGTTCATTGTGTCATGTATGACTAGCTTCCTGCTCTCTTCTGTGTAGGTACTTTTGTTATTTTTTCTTTCTGTCTTTCTTTCTTTCTTTCTTTCTTTCTTTCTGAAGAAACCGCCTTTCGCATGTATCCATTTTTAACCTAACCTAACTATTTGCAAAAATTTTTTTCTTTTCTGGTGTGCAATGAAGTATATTTATTTAAGTTCATATAAATTAGCTTTATACTGTACACACTGCTGAGATGGTACAATCGCATAGATTGTAGTCGGTCTTGTTACAGATTTTGGTGCTACATTGTTGCTTTTTGAATGTGACTAAACCGCTTTCGATGCGGTCACAATAGGCCGTTACAACATACTCGTATTTACGCTTCAACCAGCTAGTAATCGATTTGTGTAACACTAATTTTGAATAATTTTTAAATATTGATGTTTTGCCTGTATATTTCCCCGCGTAATACACTAAGTAGTATGGCGGAGCGTTTTCCGACTTACATGGCTCTTATCTTATATGCTGTTTTATTTTGGCTAATTTACACAATATCTTTATAAATGTGCCTATGTGCTATTTTGATGTATAAGTTATATTACTGTAAATTTTCATCTTAAACCTTTTTATAGACTTGTTGTAAACTTTCGTATTAATAACAATCTTTAACATTAATCAACTTACAACGGATATGTTTAGGGTTTGTATGTAACAAATAATAGTAGCGAAGAGAATAATAAAGCTTGATTACTTGATTGTTCTGTCAACAGATCAATTACGTATTTATAATTATGTATATATTATTCATCTTACTTCAACTCCAAACTTACCCATGGAAGTTGTCTGAAAGAAATCGCTGTTGTATGTGCTATGTTCTCTATTATGTATTTGTCTGTTTATATGTATATATCTTTTGGTGTACAATAAAGAGTATAACTAACTAAACTATATGATACATATATATATAATATTTATCACAGGTATACACTTATATATGTACTTACCTATAAGTAAAGTTCCAATACAACTGTATAAACGCCGTCGCTTATAAATTACGTCGCGTGCTGGTAATAAAGCGGTTCTTCCCTGTTGTATTATCTCTCGACGCGCCCTCGAATTTCCGCCATTACACTCTAAAGCGGTTGATAGCGCTTAAAAGGAATTAAACGTACTATAGTAGTCCTTGTCAGTATTGCGCTTCTATCCATCAGCCTTTGTTATCCACTGCTGAACGTAGGTTTCCCCTATATGATGCTACTCTGACCAGTTTTGCGCCTTCTGCATCCAGCGGTTACCTGAAGCCTTTTCTATAGTGTGACTCCATCTGGTCGGTGTATAGTTTTGAAAATGGATGTCCTCCTGACCGAATTTCGGCCACGGCGGCCAATCTCGATGGAGATCAGCCATCTGCGCGGGAGATATTATAGTGCACGAGCGTGTGCGCGAACACAGGTGCACTCTATACCCTCACTCTCATGTTCCGATGGGACGGCGAATCGACACGACCGGTGAGAGA
>DWGW01001696.1:0-10863 GCA_018247775.1 Udranomia orcinus
GATATATACATAATATGTGACCAACTAGCCTAGGCTTTACAATATATACTGCGTATTTTATGTTTTTAATAAAAATTAACTTTTTCTTCATGCTTCCGTCCGCTTTAAAAAATGATAAAGATGTTATCTACTTATTGGTGTAGTACTAGTACTTAAGAAACAAAAGAGGTACAATAACGTAAAAACTTTATGAAACATTCTTGTTCATTAATATAATATCTTTAAAATGCGTTAACGAATATATTTAATACGTTACGTAGTAGAAAATACCCAGTGAAGATATAAAATTAACTAAAGGAAATGCCTAACTATTTATTGGTGATGTGTAAGCGTGACAGATGAATTGAATATTTAAATGTGATGTAAATTGTGGCTTATTTATTATACCTATGTTAACTAATATAATAAATTCCAGTATTTATTTACCTCAACTAACTGTGATTAAAGTGTGTTGTGACACATTGTTTATGACGTACAATATACTTTATAATATACTAAACGAGTCTCTTTTTTATGACCTATTTAATATGTTTTATCGTTTAGGAATGTCCTTTAATTTGTGTTCTAAATTTTTTATCAATGACGTTATGCTTGTCTATGTGGCGTTGGAAACCTAAAATACATAGTCTACGTAATTTTATTTACCTGTTCTTGGGTTTAGGTTAAATTGTTTAAACCTGGATTAGACTCACTTCCGTTTATTGAAAAACAAAAATGTTGTATGTATGTACGGATGATCTAAAGTAAAATATTATTATCGTGGAACAGAACAGAGAACAAACCTTATTAATCACAAAGTATTAAACAATAGAAATGTAAAAAAAATTAAATGGTCTTAGTGATAGCTTACAAAGCACACGACTGTCCATTCCACAGATCAAATACTATAGGTATCTATTTAAGAATGAACATCAGAGTCCATTATTCGAGTTGCTCCTACCTCCAAGCTTACAAGACCAAATAAAATCAAGAACACCCTAGACCTTTTTATGTGTTTATGCATAATTTCAGGTAGTAGCTGGTCACTATGACCACTGGTCAACAATATCGCTTAAACTAGTCTTGTTAAAGATTTGGGTCTGACAAGTAAGTATATTTTTTGATACTAATAAAAAACTAAAACACTGAAATGAAGAATGGGTATTTGGAATACAGAACATAGACCAGGTACAGCAGTAAAGGTATTTAATAAAAGATTTAGGTAAATACAAAGATATCTATTTTATTTATAAAAACTATAAATTGGGTACAAGATTGTTATAATGATAAACTCTCCTATAATAGCATGTAGGTATATATAGAACCATCATATCAAAACAGACAGGTTGAGAACGAAGCTATAAAAATAACACTCATCACCACCATCGATCGAATCACAACATATGCTTACAAGAAAACAGGCCGTCCATATTGCAAAACGAGTGCCAAGTTTAAACCTACAGCATTATACTTGAAACTCTTCATACCACATAATTTCCATTATTTGAAGCGCTCAAAATATTGCCTGAAACTAAACTGACACATAGCTTTTACTACTTCAAGCTCTCAGTGGCGTGTAGGTTTTATCGCTTGAAGCTGTCTAAAATGGCACGTAGGTTTTACTACTTCAAGCTCTCAGTGGCGTGTAGGTTTTATCGCTTGAAGTTGTCTAAAATGGCACGTAGGTTTTACTACTTCAAGCTCTCAGAGGCGTGTAGGTTTTATCGCTTGAAGCTGTGTTAAATGTAGATTTTACTTGAAGTTCTCGAAGAGGTTTAGCTATTGCTTGAAGCTGTCGAAGGTGTCTCGTATGAGGCGGGCGCCGGCGCGCAGCTGCTGCTCGCTGATGACGAGCGGCGGCGCGAGGCGGATGGTCTGCCCGTGCGTGGTCTTCGCCAGGAGCCCCGCCTCCCGCAGCCGCAGCACCACGTCGTAGGCCGGGATACCTGTTGACGCAAGGGGGCTTGCTCACTATATTGTTTGCTCGAGCGTTTGCCCGCGTTGTAAGTAAACGATCCTCATATAATAACAATATAATAACATCCAACATTTATAATATAAGTATGCACATTCATATAAATACCTTATAAATAGAGACAGAATTGAATAGATGATGATGACACTTTGATGCAATGAATCCAAAATGGTACTAACAAGTTTGTTTATAACAATGAAAGCATTAAAGGTCGCCCACAGATGCGTTGCTATCCGTGAGGACTAAGTTAGGAAGTTTCGGTTATATATGTCTCACACATCCTTTACACCAGAACACAGCAACAAGGACACTGCTGTTATAAGGCAGAAATAGATGTGGCGATTGTCTCCGAAATCGAACCACGAAATGTAAGTATTATCACAGGTATTAATTATGTTGCAATTATTTAGGTGACCCTTAATGTCTTGGTGCATCCAATTTACGTTATTAAAACGATCAACTATTCGATTTATTTCCATTATAACACATTTTCCTAATCTAAGAATAAACGCATTTTGTTAGATGGAGCCAACTTAACTACTCACTTTCATGTACATCAATAGCGAACATAAGTCCTCTGCCTCTAATTTCAGTGATCATGCTCTTAGGAATTTTCTCCAACTCCTCCCGCAGCACTTCTCCCATTTTTGCTGCGTTTTGTGGCAGTTTTTCATCCAGCAGCACCTGCAAGAAAGACATTAGGTGATATAATAAAATAAGACGCTTATCTCATATTATATATTAAAATAAACTTTATGGTATTTATGCTAGAAAAAATTTGGATTGGAATGTAATATAGAATATTCCGGAAAAACACTTTCGCAATATTAACAAAAGTTCACGATTTTTTCTTTCCGTTTCTTTTATCAATAGCACACATAGGTACTTGTCACATGTATTTTGGAAGGCCAAGGAATTACCAAAGGACGAAAACATCAGTTTAATTGTAGTATAGCACACAATAGGACTCAATTGCTAATTAACAACTGACCTTCATAGACTCGAGAGCCACGGCACACGCTAACGGGTTGCCGCCGTATGTGGACCCGTGTGTCCCTGGCTTGATAACCTGTAAATAAATTCAATTTATCGTTGTATACTATTAATAACGTTTTTCTACAAAATTTATGTAGTCCATTAGTAATTTTCATGCACATTTGTGACTAACTCCGAACGTTTAAAGGGGATTTTGTGTTTTGAGTATAAGTGCGTCCTGGCGGCACACACGACGCGTTAATCCACAAGAACACAAATGTAGCATATCTTCTCTTTCTATATAGAAGGAAACCCGTTCTAAGGAAAAGTTCCATTCAATTTTATCCAAATATTCAAGGACGGAAGTTGTTTACAATTAATTACAGATATTACCATGTGCATTTTTGTTCCATCCTCAAGCTCTCAAATTTCAAATATTCTGTATCTATCTTATAGGGTATTTTCTTTTTTCACTCATTCATTTTAGCATTTAACGTTTCATAGAAATCGACTAAATATATTTTAATTGTGACCTTATACTCGAGTAATAACATAGTACGTACTTGCAAGATGAACCAAAATAACAATGTGGGTATAACGATGTTATTGTAAAAACAGATAAGTAACTTTCCATTACTGTGGCGTGATACGTAAATAAGTCATACGTAACAGTTATGCACATAAAAATATGTGATAAATGCTAAGTTTATATTCTCTATACGCGCCCGTTACTGGACGCAATCCATTGATAGATCGTAGCGAAAACTTATGTTTATGTCAACGGCGCAATCATAATAGAGGTCGGTGGCATTATTCCACAATTGTATTGCTATATCTGCTCGTTATCAACAATTCTATTTATATAAAAAAACTGTAATAACATTGTGTATTGAGTCAGATTTAGTTAGAATCAGTTCAAGCAAGCTTTAACGAAAATTTGTTGAAATAACCATACTTCAAAGGCATGTCGGATTGGAAGGGTTGCCGGGCTCGACAATGGCCGGATTACTGGAGTCCACTGTAATAACTATCTTGTACTTGGCTAGCCTTCGCGCGTGTGAACTCATCAATGGCGGTCACCTACTTTTGCAAATGCAGTTTCCCTCATACACGAGCTGTGTGCGAATGTACATTATTTAAATAAATATCAGACTCACGTCCATAACACTGCTGTTTGTCAAAATCGCTGAGATGGGCATAACACCGCCACTGAGCGCCTTTCCCAGGATAAGAATGTCTGGTTTCACACCTTCGTGATCCACTGCCAATAGCTTGCCGGTGCGACCTGCCAATTTAAATTATGATAAGACACTAAGCATATGATTTAAAACATTAGATAATCCAAAGGTGTTAAAAAATATTTTTACGAGTGTATGGATGATTTAACTTTTTTTTTATGACATCACCACAAATTGTTATGCAATATTGGCATATTTCTATCAGAAATGATATCTTAGATGAAAATGATTTTATCGTCATCAAGTCAACAGCTGGGCTCGAATCTCTCAGAATGGGAACCACTGGGGCCATAAATATATAATAGTAGTCTACGATATATTTTTTTAATTCATATATATTTGAGGTACCTCATAGGAGCTCAGGTCTCCCGCGATGTTTTTCTTTACTTATGTATTTGGGGTATTTGCATAGAGATTTCCAATTATTATCTTGACCGTAAATCTACCCAATAATTTACAAAATACAAACAAAACGAAGAACTTATCAGTCACATTATATATAAATAAAACTTTTAAAAAATATCTGGGACAAGAAGATAAAAGAAGTAAGTATACCTCATAATGTATTTTGCGTTATCGCCAATTATTGTGTAGGTAAGTAACATTACATCATCTGAAACTGAAGCTTTAAGAAGTGAGAAGTCTTTATAAAGTGATAACAGCACTTAATGAAGAAAAAAAGCGGCCAAGTTAGTCGACATACGAGTAATTCATTATTCTTCAATTGAGATAAACGTTAAATATATTTTAACACTTTGTAATAAGTTTGTATTTATATATTTCTGCTGTAAAATAGTATGTCATTTTTAATACCTACATACTATACATGTATATAATATACATGATAAATAAAAACATGAAACTAGTGTACATGTATAAAATCACTGGAAGATTTGCTTGGATTAAAAACTACGTAGCTTTCATCAATCAAAAATCATTTTATGTAAAACGGCTTAGTAGGTGTAACATAATAATTTTTTTCATGATTTTTTACATTTCAAGCGGAACCCTAAATACGTCAACTGATATTATGAATGAACAATTATAAATAACCTTTAGTTACCGAGGACAACACCAAATATAAAACGATAGATAACTTCTCATGCGTAATATATAAACAGTTTGTCTAATTATAGCAGTACCTACGTGTGATAGAAATTGTTGATTTTATGAAATTCATTTAGACAGAACTAACTAAAGGAAGATGTATTATTGTAGTATCAAAATTTATTACACATTATAGCTAGTTTGCATTCGGAAATAATTATAATAATTTATTTAGAATATAATTTTCACTACATTGTTGATAGAAAGCAAGAGTTAAGTGTAGCTATCGATTGAAGTAGGAAATATGTATTACTCGTTCCACGAAGGCTTACACAAAACATTGAAATGTTTGTCGTGGCAAATTGAAGATGTAAAAAATAGATAATTTCCAATAGTTTTATAGATATTACTACTGATATTATCTATGATGACTTGTATGAGTGATTATGAGTTATGTTTAGAATTATTCCTGACAAATACGAACCTAGGCCTGTCTGCACCTCATCTGCGATCCACAATACGTTGTACTTCGTGCACAGCTCTCGGACCTTCCTTAGATATCCGTCATCAGGTATCACCGTGCCCGCCTCTCCCTGGATTGGCTCTACCATGAATGCAGCTACCGTTGGGTCTTGGAGCGCTTTCTGTGTAGCAAAAGTTTTAACATTATTGGATCTTTCTGCACACGACTATATGTTTTTGTTGTTTTATAAATTATAGATATTCTTTATGTTAATATAGGAACGATTTTCAATTTAGGTTTGCTCACAGCACCGTGTTCGCGATATTTCAATATAACAGGAATATCTAATTTTAATTTTACTATTGTATTGTATACTTCAAAATTGATTATTAATTTGCGGATAGAACCACAATTTCTACCATAAGCAATATAATTGAAGTATATATTTTTAGTTAAGGTCATAAAAATGTGTTGTGTGACGCTATCACCTTACCTCTAAAGCTGGAATATTGTTGTATGGAATTAGCTCAAAGCATGGCATGTAGGGTCCGAAACCTTCGTAACACGACGGGTCAGAGGATGCAGACACTGCTGATAGAGTTCTACCCCAGAAGTTACCTTCTGCGAACAATATCTGAAATCATCCAGGAAATTATTTACATTTCTTAATTATCACTTTAAAGTATAATATATAGAATTAATATGCAAACATGTGAAATTTTTTTTCTGCACACATAACTTCACTAGTTACTGAAAAAAAAAACTTCAATGAAGATCATTGATCTTCTAGTATATCTATGACATCCAATATGAATAAATGACTGTAGTCCGCGTACCACTAACTACCGCTCAGTTACATCAATTGATACATAAACCCATAGTTGTGAATAAAAAATCGATTATAGATTTACTTTCGCTTGGTTAGGTGGGATCTTCTTGACTTCGTATCCCCATTTGCGGGCAATCTTGCATGCAGACTCCCCTCCTTCTACGCCTGTATTCATAGGTAATAGCCGATCGAAACCCAATAATTCTGTCATGTACTTCTCGTATATACAAAGTTTGTCCGAATAATATGCTCTGGAAAAGAGTAAGGTGATTTATAGGAGGTTATTAGTATGCGGAGATTAGATTAAATTAAACATATTGTCATTAATAATGCACGATGCAATTTTTGTCAAATACTTCGGTACAAAGTATACGAAATACAGTTTTAGGCAAAAAAACCTAAGTAGCCATAATTATTATTATGTTTACAAGAAAGATACGAGTATGTGGATGATAGACGTGGATAAGATTTTCACTGCATTTATTTTCTAGATGCAAGTAGTGATAAAATTGTGATAATTCTATTGTCCGTATCTCTATTTTTTAAATCAATCACATAGAAAATGAGTAATACCGAAAACAATAATTTGTTGATTAATAACAAAATAAATTGGCGTAGGTAGAAATTATGTACTCTTAGGAAAACTGTTCTTTCACAAAAATACGATTTTTATTTAGGAAATCTATAACTACCAACCTGGAAACTAGTGTAAGTTTATCAGCCTGGTCCTTTAGCGCTTTGATGATCCTAGGATGGCAATGTCCTTGATTTACAGCGGAGTAAGCGCTCAAGAAGTCATAATACTTTTTCCCTTCCACGTCCCATACGAATATTCCTTAGTAAGAAATGTCATAATTAGAATTTAATTACATTTAAATAGTGCCTATATTGTAAATTATAATATTATAATTTTACTTCATTATATCCAGTATTACCTTCATTAAAATGTAAAGCCTTCAATCTGGTTTTCATCAAACACGATCGACAAATCACAAAACCCTATTTTTATAATCAATAAATAAAGTTTTTGATGTAGGTATATCATTGATTCAGGTTTATAACAGGCTTAATTATGCTTTTGGACAGATTTATTCAAAACTAAAGTCTATGTGAATATTTTTAAATTGTATCCTCAAATTAATGCGCATATAAAGTGGCAATGGATCACTGAATGCCATACTAAAACTTAATAATTAGATATATATTTAAAAATATTTTTCTTATTTATTCCGTTTAAAGTTATGCCATTCGGTGTCGCATTTTAAAAGTATTCTCGTATAAATAAATGATAAAAACTAGATATCTCTCTAGTAGATGGGACGCTTTAGATGTCTAAAATTAAAGGTATTATTCGTTCCCCGTGAATATGTGAACCAAAGTACTAACTGTACTCACAGTTAGTATACTACCAAGACTTAAGCGAACCCGGAGGTAGACGATTTTCAAATTGTTCGTCAATTCGTCTTTTGTTATTAGCGGTATTTATTGATTAATAGAGGGGAAGTACAGTCCAAATCAAAGAGGAAGGAAAAATGTCCATTAGATGTAAACATAACGATTTCGATTCAAAAATAACTTTATGATTTTAATTTAGTAGAATCGATCGTCAGAACAATTACATACATTAAATACAGGAAAAAAAATACGAAGGAGTGAAGTGCTCTTTCTAAATCTCTAAATTCAACTATAATATCTAGTTAATTAATTTATATAATCTAAAATTTTATCTAAATTGTATTTTTTTCAACTTCGGTTCCCAATAAAAAACATATATATATATTTACGTATTTATATACGAAGACGTACCCCAAACTCGATTTACGCGATCATCCGCGCTCAGGCCTACTCATCGCGCAACTTCGGGGTATTACTTTACTACTACTGTGTTTTTAATATAAAAAGGTTATTTTATATTTAAACCTATTGAAATATAAAAAAAAATTACTCACCTTCACCGCGACAAAGAGCAACCGGTATTGGCGCGTAATTCCGACACCCATACTTGTCTTCAAGAGCGAAAATTTCCTTTGATGATAATTTCTCACAAGCCATTTTACAGATAATAGACCTAAAACAATATACATATTTATGTATACAAAATTTTTACCCGGTGACTAATTTATAATATTTCCATTTTATATTTTTAATTTTTTGTTATTATTTTTAATTCAATTTATAATAATCATTTTTTGGTAATCACAAAACACAAGTTAATTTATAATGTACAATCTGTATGTACAATGTTATTGTAAATATCATATTCTCTACAATATAATATACGTTTTGTTTACCTCGCAAAATAATATTGATCCAGAAAAATAATACAATTACTTCGAGAGACACGTATAAATATTACGAAGCAGTCTAAGTTCTATCAGTGCACAAGTAACTTCACGCAGCTGCTTATATAGCTGTCTTTTAAGATAACGATTATTGCATGTTGAATGAGTTAAATTAATTAAATATTTTTTATGATTAGCTAATAAAGCGCTCTCGTAATCTTTATATACGGAATGCTGACTGAGCATCAGTGCACAGACTATTTCATTTTATAAGGACTACTTGAAAGCTTCTGAGCAATATTGTAGGTATAATGTATATTATATTTATTGTACTAATATATTTATGTATAATATAACAGATTTATTATGAAAATGAGAATTAAAATATATTTGCTATTGGCGAAATTTGCTGAAGTCGCCACTCAAAAACCAGTAAGTACCTATTACTACTCGTATAGTATGAATTATATAGCATGAACAGCATGATATACAGCGTTTTGCGTGATCATTTCAGTTTTCACATAAGTATTTAAAAAACAGGTAAGTCCAAATACGATTTTAAACGCATAAAAAACATATATGAACCAACAAACGGTCAATCTAATAATAAAGTACAGCAAAATTATTTTTTAATTTTTTGCTGTCTATACAGAAATACGCATGAATACCCCCACTGAGTGTGAACATATTTATAACATCAATGCGAATACGTTTATCCATCAAAAATATAGCAGCTAATATGCGATTTCGAGGAAACCCAGATCTGAATATAAAGCAGGGAAATTATTTACAATACAGTATTGTCGTTTCCTACTTACGTTTACTTTACGTGCTCATTTAAGTCAGTGAGATATAAAGATAACATTCCGGAAAAATCAAAAGTAACTTACCTAGAACTAGTTCTATCTTATCTATCTAGCCGCATCGTATTTTAACTAGCTTAATAATCCTACTATAAGTAATAAATAGTAAATATTGTTCTAAAGCGTATGATATGCTATAAAAAGTTTAAGGTGAACGAGTATCTTACTGTACATTGTTATTTATCATAATGATACATAAAATTGCTTTCTATACAGGGTAATTTCAGTCGTAATGGATCACATATTTAATTATATTATTTCCACAGTAAATTAATGTGAAGTAAACAATTATCTGATTAATATTATTGGTTCATAAATAACAATATCTGTAACCATAAATTGGCTTCGCGTTAAAAATAAACGCATAGATTTAACGTAATAATTAACGCGACAAACAAAATGTAGTTTAATGTTTCTGACCTTGTGTTTGAGTTATGATTTCAACTATTTACATTCAAACGCGGGACGTAGGTAGGTAAGCGAATCTTCAAGAATATCGTGTACAACAGATAAGTGTTCCCGCGACCAAATTTAACTAACAACTAAACTATTATATATCGTACGGGCCTACGTTTAAGACAAACGACTATCAATGGAAATTTACTAAGTGTATGTGTACTACTCATGGTATGTATTACATCATACAATCCCGTTACGTTGTGACAGTATCATACCTAAAGTTCCCGAATACCGTGAAGTGATCCAATTAGTGAAAAATTACAACATACATTCGTGACATTGATTTTTCGTGATTTTAATATTAACATTTCCACGATGGTCTACAACTACCAAATTATTATTGAAAGACAACACTTCTATTTTTAGACGAGCTTATTCATTCAGAGGCTCCAGCGTAGTTCTTCTTATTATTAACCTCTTTTGCTCTAGCTGTTTTGCCATCTTAGTGTTATACTGATTTTCATGTGTTTATCTTTATTTATATAGATAAATGTTTATTTACATTCCTCACTTTATCATTCCTCTATACAATATGATGAATAAATAAGTGGCATTATTCATGTTGGTCCACAGGCACCGCAAACAGTATCTATAGATGATAATAGTTGGATAGCTTCGCTGTGTAGTGAAAAGTTGCGATAAATAATTGAACCAGAGTTGGGCGTAATCAACTACTTTTGTAATCGGATTAATAATCAGATTAAAAATCAAAAAATCATGATTACTTTTAATCAGATTGAAATAATCATGGTT